>JAHDYR010000038.1:1128551-1374264 GCA_019828565.1 Carpediemonas membranifera | reverse complement strand
AGGTTGCCATGTCCGGACAAGCAGCACCTAGAAATCTTTTGCACTCAACAATGCAGGTAGAAAATACCGACAAGGATCAGGGATTCCACGCAGAAGCAGTGGGAGGACATCAGGGAACTACTGGACAGCTTCCTCGCTGAAAGGAACGATTCAAAGACTCTACTTCTTCGTAGAACAGGCAGAGTTTACAGGAAAGTCGCTCAATGCGAACTCCAAAGGACGCAAGGAAGTAATCATGAACGCCAGACGCATCCTCTTCGCAACCGGCGTCACTGACAACAAGGACATCATCCTCAGGAACCCATGCGGCATCCACGGCCTCCGCGACCTTTCTACATGCTCACAGAGGCGCTCAACCCCAGAGACGAGGGAAGCAAAGGACATGGCACAGGCACTGGAGCCCAAGACGCTGAAAGCGGGCTTCACTGGCATGGCAAGATGGCCATCTGGAGAAGGACATCGAGACGGCGATCCTCAAGCCGAAGGAAGATGGGCCCATCGAATGGGATGTAGACAGGGACAGCGTCAAGAAGGCCGAAGGGTCGTTCATACTGGTATCAGGGGCTCATGGAGACGAGGCCGTAGAAGGCGTGCCTTATACGACAAGGTATGGGATCCGGCAAACCAAGGCCCGGTCACCAGAGTGGCCTCACGAGCAAGAGGGACGGCAAGTACAGGGTCATCCTAGAGCTAAGCGACACGTCAGCATGGTCCATCAGCCGCTTCATGGAGGAGGCTAGGGACATCCTCAGGCTTCAGGCACCGGAGGCCCCGGCCATATGGCAGGCAGCATGGAACAAGTCAGGGATCTACCTGAAGGGCAGAACCAATATCCTGGGCGAAGGGGAGGAGACCCCCTTAGCAACGAGCCGCCGTTCCGGAAGGTGAGGCTGGAAGTGCTCAAGGCCACCTCGGTCCGCAGCAATAGGGACGAACATGCCGATCTGGACAGGTCGTCCGCTAGCACGGTCATCGACGGAGACGAGGAGCAACATGTCAAGGACAAGGAGGAACGACGCCAGCAGGCCACCATGCCCGGCAGAAGAAGCCTCGACGACAGCCTCCTGGAAGTGAACAAGGACATGGTCGGGGGCCAACCAAGGCAAGATCGACCAGGATGAGGAGGTCGACTCAAACAAGGTCAGCAGCCAGCCGCCGAGGATGCCTAGAAAGGACAAGGAGAAACGACTGGTGATCGGAGCCATCGACTTCGAGTGCGCAGACCCTGGCGTCAAGAAGGCAGGGATCCCCTGCCATCCCGGTTGAGGGCGGGATCGTACTCTTTGACCTCAGCACTGGGGACATTCTTGGACACGGGCATGGCCTGTATTACCAGGACATACCGGCAGCAAGCATGGACCAAGCGAGGTACACGGCATGGGCAGTGACGGGGCTGCCGCCGGCCACCTTCGTGGAGGTCGGGACGGGGCGGCCGCCGATCGAGTATGAGAAGCACATACATACTTTCAGGGACTGGGCCAACCGCCTGGCGGCTCAGCTGGCAAGGATCGAAAGGTCGGAGGGTTGGAAGATAATCATGTATGCAAAGGGGGTGGAGATGGAAAGCTTCCTCCTCACGAACCCCACAAATGGACTGGAGCAAGGAACCAGGGAATTCTTCCAAGCTAGGCTGGTGGACGAGAAGAAGCTACCAGAGATCCTGGAGAACAACGGCAAGGAGGGAGGCTGGCCAAAACCTCAGGGACAACCTCGACAAGGCCAACTACCTGGAAGCAGTAACAACATGGTCAAATGGATGGCAGAACAGGAGCGAGCCCAAGGGAGTCTGTCCGTACCACAGACACACCGCGGGTTGCTACCACTGTGGGTTGGCGGATACAGTAGTCTTCACAGCCAGGATCAGGGCCCTATGCAAGGAGAGGATGAGCACCCCCAGACGTCTACCACTACATGGGTAAGGCACTCGACAAGACCATGGAAGCAGTCCGGGAAGGCGGAGCCGGGCATGGATATCATGGGAGGCCCGGAATTCGCGACAAGGAGGGATACACCCTTTGAGATCTTCGGCACGTACCCGATCGGGGACGCAAGGGACGTCAGCAGGGAAGTCGGCGACAGGATCCTCGTAGTCCCGGACAACGGACACCGCTTCGGCATCGGCTTCGGGTTCGGGGAGGTTCTGTTGGGCATGAAGGGCATCTTACTGGCCCCCTCACAATCATGGACAACGAAGGTGTACTGGAGAGAAGCCCGCTATGGACCATCATGGAAAGAGCCACGGCTAACCAGCTCCGCATGGTACGCGTCAGGAAGGGCCTAGGGGCAGCAAGGGAGGAGGACATCATAACCATGGCCATGCTATACGAGTGGTGGCCCTCGAAGGAGGCTACGGCTCATCAAGGAGTCTGGGGCTGCGACGACCTAGCAGAGAGCCTCAGGGACTATGAGAAGGTCATAGTCAACGTCAAGGCCCCCAGGAACAGGGGGTAGGATCACCCTAGGGGCGAGCTTCATCCCGAGAGACTGGGGGCATGGTCAGGGTCAGCGAGGCTGGGACCATCCTAAGCCGCATGCGCAAGGAAGGGGCCAGACTAGTCTCGGCAGCTATCCCGGACGAGCCCAGAGCCAACACAGTCAATGTCCCAGGCATCACGTATGTCCCCACCATCGACAGAAAGTCCGAACAGCCATACCAAAGTAGGTTCTTCGACAACGGCCTGGAGGAAAAGGCGAGGCGGATTAGCACCAGGATGGTGGGCAGGCACTTCGGCCAGGACGCGGATCAAGGACATCACGACCAGCATGGAGACAGGGAAGAGGACAGAAGGGTAGGACACGGAGCCGGCGGTAGAGCTGGTGTCAGAGCTGACGACAGAACCGGCGACAGAGCTGGTAACATGAACAGGACCTCGGATCGTAACCACGGAGGAGACGACAGGGAGAGACAGGACAACACGGGAACGCAGATGAGAGGCTCGTTCAGCGGGAACACCTGGGCCGGTAGAGGCTCAGAGGGAGGCATGGACAACAGCAAGGATCACTCTTCCTCCACGACGCTCAAGCGCAAGGAGGGCAGCACGAGTAGGATCATGGACTCGGACAGCGGAAAGAGAAGCAGGCACGAAGAGGACACGGACTGGGGAGTCTGGAAGCAGACAGGCAACCGGCATGGACTCGGAGAAGCTGCGGCTCCGAAAGCAGTTGGCAGAGGCGCAACAAGAGATCTCAGCGCTCAAGGCTGCCCGACTCATGCAAGAGCAAGGCCACGGAAGGTTGGTGCTCTCCGGCGTCGCGACTAAGCCCAGCAAGGAGAAGCCCACGATCCCCCGGCACAAGCACAAGAAGGCTAAGAAGGCCAAGCAGATCTCACCCATGGACCTGATGACCCAGTTCATCATGGTAATGCAGAGTCTACAAGGACAGCAAGTGAGTCAGACCGAGGACAGCTACAGCGGCAGTGGGGGAGTCCACGGAGGAGGAGTAAGGACATGGTAAAAGCAGTATTCTTTCAAGGAACAAGCAACATTTTCTTTATAATTCACAAGCCCTGGCTCCCACCCAGGGCCCGGAATTAGCTGAAATGCACTGCCGGTAGGCTGTAGCGGCAGCCAAAGGGGGTCACGTCATATCGTCCCCTCCTAAGTACCCCTGCCCGAAGAATGGAAGGTCACCAGGTGGTAACAAGGTTGGCCTGACAAGGGTCACTGAGACCGGCATCTAGGCCCCTTGTTAGGACAAGGATAGCAGGAGAGGAGCGGGAAGCTGGGGCTCCCAAATTCTGGGAATTCGCAGGATAAGGAAACAGGACAAAGGCAATGGTAACCTACAAGATACTTAGTCTGAACACAGAGGGACACATAGGAAGAGGAAAAGGACTTCACGGCGTCTATGGCAACGGCGATTCAGCTAAGGTTGAAGGACATAGAGGCAGTACTCATACAAGAGACATGGAGAACGGCGAATACGAGGGTTCATTGCTTCATGGACCTTGACTACGCACTAGCAGGGAGGGAGACGGAAGAGGACCTGGTCTTAGCCAACGAAAAACGAAAGGCGGATGTCAAAAAGTCAGCACCGCATCAACCGACAACTAGGCATAGCAGGCAATGACGAACCTGCGCCAAGATGGAAGGGAACAAGGGAAGGCATCGGCACGATAGTGAGCCCACACGCAACTGCAAAGTGGGACATCGGCATAACGGACAGCCTATCGGGAAGAGTGCAAGCCAGCATAATGAGAACCGGCAGGGACATACTAGTCATCAACGTGTATGGCCCTCCATCCGGCCACAGCAAGCAGGAGAAGGATGGATTCAGGGACACTATACAGAAGATCATGGACATGAAAGGGAGCATGGAGGCCATAATTATGGGGAGACTGGAACATCGACCCAGGCCAGATGGAAAGATCCAGCCGGTGGAAGGATATGATGGAGAAGCACAGGCTCAAAGCCATCATACCCAAGTCTGGGACGCTCACATCAGGAACATCAACCCCGGACTTTGCAGTGACAACACCAGGAATCCAGGGGGCGGAGATTGAGGTGGTAGAGTCTCAGAAGGTCGGGGTATGGGGCTCAGCACACAATGGAATCACACTAGCATGGAAGGAACAACGGTACTATGGCAGAAGTGAGCGAGACGTGGCTCTGGCCATACCCGAGGTGCACACCTGGCCCATGAAAAAGAAGGAGGAGCCAGTCACAGTCTCAAAGCTGAACAGGATCAAGAGCTCGGACCAATGGGAAGAGACTATAAGAGCATGCATGGGCGACCCAGTGAACAACAGGGGAGCAAAGGCAAGGGACAAAGTGTTCGGGAACGGAGTGTGGAGCGAACTCCAGCGAACCTCATGGACAGAAATAGGCAACAGGACCAGGAAGGAAAGGATGAAAGAGGAGCTGGAGAAATACTGGGAGAGCGCAGGGCCAAATGGGTGGCCGACATCAGCAGAAGTGCAAAAGGGGGTATAGGGCCTCAAGGGCCTCAGTGGAAGCTGCCATCAGAAGGTGGTGGTGTGACAACCAATACAAGGGAATGCCGGAGAGCCTCCTCAAGGACGGAGTGATAACCACGGACAAGGCGGCCATCAGCGAGATCCTCTTGCAACAGTATGCTAGAGTCAGCAGAGGCAGGGAACCCACCTGGAAGACATGGAGGGGCAGGGACGGAAATGAGTTCAAGGAAAGCGAGGTCAAAGCCGCAATCAAAAGGATCAGGAGGGACACCGCACCAGGGCCTGACCTCACATCTGGAGACATGCTGAGAGAGCTGGATGAGAAAGGCCTTAGGGAAGTGACGAGGCTCATCAACAGGGTCTACAGGGAGGGCGACGTACCCAAAGCATGGAAGTATGCCACAGTGTCGGCCATACACAAGACAGGGAAGCCAAGGGTCAAGCCGGAATCATATAGACCAATATCCTTGACACCACTGCTGTACAGGGTCTATGGTAGATTGCTCAAGATACGTCTGGAAGCAGCAACGAAAAAGGTTCATACCAAGAGAACAGGCTGGTTTCCAGTCAGACAGGGACGTCATCCAGCAGATACAGTACATTGTGCAGCGGCACCAGGAGGGGTGAGACCACGTCAATCTTTCTGGACATCGAGAAGGCATATGACACGGTACCAAGGGACATTCTCATGGATAAGCTACAGGGTATGGGGGTGGAGGAGCACTTGATCAGGGCAATTCAAGGCACAATAAAGGAAACCTGGATATCAGTCAAGGGGGCAAAAGGCATGGGAAAAGAACCAACAGGGGAGTTAAGCAAGGGTGCGTCCTGGCACCGACACTGTTTGTGCTGTTCATGGCTAACTGGCCCCACCTGGCCAGAAAGAAAATCAAGGGAGAACGGTACGACATCAGAGAACCGCCAAGGACCACGAGCCACCTCAGCGACCGACTACCGGCAGCACTTACCATGTTTGTGGATGACACTGCGGTCACAGGGAGCAAAACCGGAGCATAGCCAGATGGTCGCCAACATAATGGTGGACATAATCAGAGAGCATGAAATGAGGGTGAACGCCCAGAAGAATGTAATGATTAGCGTGGACAGAACAGCCCTAGTCAGGATCGAGGGGGTAACACTACTGCCAGAGAAGGAGGCGAGATACCTGGGATTATGGATCGCAAGTGGGAAGGACCCTATGTCGGCCTGCATAAGGCGGAAACAGGAGCAGAGCGAAAGGTACAAGAGACTGGTGAGATGGGCAGGGTGGACCAGGGCAAACATGCCAGCACTAGCGAGCAGGCTACTACTGGAAATATATATATGGCCCAGGATCCTCTTCGGAGTCGAGGTGTGGGGGAACGCACCGGGAGGTAGAAGGATCTGGAATGACTGGCAGGGAATCATGGCAGGAACAGGACCGGGAGGGGGCGCAGCCATGAGGCTGATGAATGGATGGGTGGACCTCCAGGCACACATGGAATGGCTGGCAGTCAAAAGGATAGTCAACTACAGGGACCAGGATATACCAGTCAGAAACAGAGAATGGGGGGCGGGGCACGGTTATGTGGGAAGCTAGGGAGAGAGTGCAGCATCTACTGGAGGGCACCAGAGAGGGAGCCCCTAAACCAGCGCTACTGGATTATGGCATGGAAACGATCAGGAGGGGGTGGATGAAGCGGTGCAAAAGCCGTACGGCACTAGGACTAATGGAAATCATGGGGACAAGGAAATTAAGCAAGTGTCTGCAAGGTAAGCCTACGGTAGACCGAAAGGCTGGGAAGGGGCAAAGCAGGGCGGAATGGAAGAGAATTGTATCCATTGCAGCCAATGTCAGCCCATCCCCATCGTCGGCAGAGAGAGGGAGGGCCCTATGAGAGCCATCACAGAGCTGGCCCAAGGCGCTGACCTGAAGAGAGAAATTAGCAGACTATGCCCCCTATGCTCGGAGGAGTCGGAGGTGAGCCTGTTCTACAGGATCATTAGGGAAAAAGCCAGGACCAGCAAGGAAGCAGGAAATGATCAGGGAGTGGGCAGAGGGCCAGAGGCTAGGATCGGCAGCGCACATAATCTGTGAATGCCCGGCAGTAGACAGGGGAGGAGCCTGGACAAAGCTGTGGACAGCAGCGAAGCACAAAACTAAGGACTTGGAAGTAAGGCAGGGCCCCCAGGGCGAATGGTACCAGGAAAGACCCATCCTAGAATTACAGCAACTAATAATATGGGGCTCGGAGGACATTTGGGAAGGCCTCACGGCAGGACTACGGGAACTGGCAAAGGTTTACAACAGCTTCAAGGTGGAATAGAAGCATGTCATGAACCCCTGACTCCAGGACCGGGAAGGGATGGACAAGGAATCAGCCATGGACCACCCTCGCTGGGTGCTAAGCTCCTGGGATCAGTGAGGAAAGGCCCCACGTATCCCGGTAGCCAGGAACCAAAGAAAGAAAGAAAGAAATTTACGTTTGCCTGGTATCAGGCCCCGGACTGAGCTTGCTTTCCCATTATCCTGGAGCTGAGTGCTCCGGGGCCCAGGAACCAAAGCAAGGGAAGGAACGACTGCAAGGAAAGAACAGGAAGGACAGACCAGAAATAAGAAAGAAAGGACATGCGACAAGGACAGAGCAAGGATAAGGTCAAGGAAATCCATATTCATATGGTTGCACCACTCGTTGGGACCCCAAGGAAACTGCAGGGACTGGCCACGGGGGTCGGAGGGGCACAGGTGCCCCTGCCGCCCTTGTTAACGACATGGGAAACCAAGGACATGTAGTGCAAGCGAAATGTTGTAAGGGGTAACAGGACAACCAGGCCTAGTGCCTGGGGGTACACCACCCATGCCCTGACCCACGCCACCTAACCGGGGTAGACAGCATGGACTTAGTCACTTTCCCCGCCTTCGGGTAGGCTTCTTAACAGAGTCGAGGGGGCATGGAATTGGGGAACCGGACAGACGAGAGGGTGCCGTGGCTGAACGGCTCTACAAGGACTGCAGGGAAGCAAGGAGTGTCATAGTCAAGGTTCTGCAGGACGATCCTGCCTGTCAATGCCCCGAGGACAGACCCCCAGGCTCCCCGGATAGTTGCCGGACTTTCAGGGAGACAGGAAAGCATATTTGCACGGAGATGGCCGCAGGGCCTCTGGGGCGATTGGAATCGGCTTTCCGCGGAGACAGTAGCACCGAAAGCCCAAGGCAAACGCTGCTGACCAGTTTGCCACGGGAAATAGGCAGTACCCCGGGGCACTCAGTTCCAAGACAACGGGAAACAAGCTCAGTCCGGGGTCAGAATCCAAGCACCATAAATTTCTTTCTTCTTTCTTCCGCTGGTAGTAGCGTGACGCCGCCTATTCTGACCGTGGCTGCTCTGTCGACACTGATCATGACGTTCTTCTGCTCGTTGACGCCCATTTCGTGTTCTCTGATGATCGCTATGACCAGGTTTGCTATGATCTGGCTCTGTACCGGTGTGTCTCCCGTGAATGCAGTGTCATCCACAAACATGGTTAGCACTGCCGGGAGTGGGTCTCTGGTACTTGTTGTTTCCACTGGTGGTTCTCTGATATCATAGGGCTCGCTCATGTGCTTTTTCCTGACCAGGTGGGGCCAGTTTGCCATGAAGAGAACAAACAGGGTCGGGGCTAGTACGCACCCTTGCTTAACTCCCCTGTTGGTTCTTTCCCATGCCTTTGCCCCTTTCACTGATATCCATGTCTCTTGTAGTGTGCTCTGGATTGCTCTGATAAGGTGGGCCTCCACTCCCATTCCCTGGAGTTTGTCCATCAGGGTGTCTCTTGGCACTGTGTCGTATGCCTTCTCTATGTCTAGGAACACTGAGGTCGTCTCCCCCCCTTCCTGGTGTCTCTGCACTATATACTGGATCTGCTGCACTACGTCCCTTTCAGGTTGGAATCCTGCCTGTTCTCTGGGTATGAACCTTTTGGTGGCCTTCTCCAGTCTCTTCTTTAACAGCCGACCGTATACTCTGTACAGCAACGGGGTGAGCGAGATGGGTCTATACGACTCTGGCTTAACTCTGAGTTTTCCGGTCTTGTGGATAGCTGACACTGTTGCGTATTTCCACGTCTCTGGGATCTTCCCTTCTCTATATACCCTGTTCATAAATCTGGTAAGCTCCTTGAGTCCTCGCTCATTGAGTTCTCTTAGCATGGTCCCTATTGTGTTCTCTGGGCCCGGGGCTGTGTCTCTCTTAATCTTACTGATGGCTGCTCTCACTTCCTCCTTGGAGAATTCGTCCCCTCCTATGCCAGGCCACTCCTTCCACTCTGGTTCTCTGCCTCTACTTACCTTCGCATACTGCTTAAGCAGGATTTCACTGATCGTGGCCTTGTCCGTGGTGATCATTCCGTCCTTGAGCAGGCTGCCAGGCATCCCTTTGTACTGGTTGTCGCACCACCATCTTCTGACTGCAGCCTCTACCATTGATCTCGATGCTTTGTATCCCTCTCTTGTGCTCTTGCTGAGGTCGGCTATCCACTCTTCTCTGCGTTTGTCCCAGCACTTCTTCAGTTCGCTGTTCATTAGTCTCGTCCTCACCTTGTTGCCTGCTTCTGACCATTCTGTTTCATGGAGGTCGGCCCATGCGCTGTCTTGTACTATCTGCTCTCGTGGTTTGGCTCTCTTCTCCCCGGCTGGTTCCCCCAGGCAGGCTCTGATTGTCTCCTCACACTGATCTATCGATCCGTTTCTGTCTAGCTCCTTGATTGTTGTGTGGCCCTCCCTCTCTTTCATATTCCATGTGTGCACTCCTGGCATTTCCAGGCCACTGTCATCGTCTCTGTTGGCTCTGTATCGGGGTTCTTCCCAGGCAAGCTTGACCCCTTTGTGGGCCGACCCCCATACTCCCAGCACTGTCGAGCTGACCACTTGAATCTCTGCTTTCCTGATTCCCTCTGAGACCATTGCGAAGTCCGGTGTGGTGTTGCCACTGGATAATGTGCCCCTCTCTGGTATGATTGCTCTGAGTTTGTGTTTGTCCATAACATCCTTCCACCTGGTGGTTCCGTGTGCCGGCCCTGGGGCCATGTTCCAGTCCCCAATGATGATTGCTTCCATGTCCCCTTTCATGTCCAGTATCTCTTGGATGTTGTCTCTGAACTGATCTTTCACTGTCTTCCCTTTATCTGAAGTGGGTGCATACACTGTGATTACCATGATGTCTCTGCTCGTCCTCATAATACTCGCCTGCACTCTTCCTGACAGGCTGTCAGTGATGCCGACATCCCATGTTGCTCTGGCATGCGGGCTTACGATTGTGCCGATGCCTTCTCTGGTCCCGTGCCACTTGGGTGTAGGGGGTCGTCACCTGTGATTCCCAGTTGTCTGTTCACGCGATGCTGGCACCTGGTCTCTCTTTTCCGCTTTTCGTTCGTTGTTGCTAGTGTTTCCTCTGTTTCTCTGCCTGCTAAAGCGTACTGGAAGTCTATGAAGCTGTGGACTCTTGTGTTTGCTGTTCTCCATGTCTCTTGTATACAAACCGCTTCAATGTCTCTGAGTTTGGTTTGAATTGCTGTTGCTATTGATGCCGTGAAGTCCTTTCCTCGTCCTATGTGCCCCTGAGTGTTCAGGCTTAAGATCTTGAACGTTTCCATGTTGTACTATGCTCTGATCCTTATCCTGCGAATTCTGAGAATTTCTGCAGGGGCTAAGGGTTCACTGTGTCACTGTCCCGTCAAGGGGCCTCGATGCCGGTCTTGGTAACCCTTGGCGGGCCAGCCTCCGTGCTTCTTGGTGACCGATTCGCCCTCGGGCATGGATACTTAGGAGGGGGCGCAGTGGCGTGACCCCCCCTTTGGCTGCCGCCACAGCCCACTGGCAGTGCCCGTAGGCTAATGCCAGGCCCTGGGTGGGAGCCAGGGTTATATAAAGAAAGAAAGTCTGATACACTAGTTTCTGAAAGAATACTGCTTTATCTCTGATCCACTTACTCCTCCGAGACCTCACTTTCACTGGCATCATCATACGGTTCAGGGTCGCGGGCCTGACCACCTTGCATGTTGGCCATGAAGGACATGAACTGTGTCATCATCTCCATGGGGTCCATCTGTCTGGTGGTCCTGGTTCTCCTGCTCTTGTTCCTGCGACGGGGCACTACCGCGGCGTCTCTGTTCTTGACCATCTCAATCGGTGGTCTGACAAGGGGGTCGGGTTCAGTGCCTGCCAGGTCTGCGGGTCTCTGCCGGGCGGCCTTGAGGGCTGAGATTTCTCGCTGTGCCTCTGCCAGTTGAAGTAGGAGCCTCTGTTTCTCGGCGTCCTGCTGGTCCGGTAGTCTGCTTCTTACCGTCCCAGCGGTGTCGTCACTGTGTCTGCTCCTCTTTCCTGACTCGGATAGGTCGTCTCTGCCTTGGCTGCCTCGCTTGCCGGCTGCTGAGGAGTGGTTGCCTCTGCGGTTGTCTCTGGCTGTTCCAAGATGTTCTCTAAGCCACTCGTTTCTCTCCCGCTGGCGCCTCTCTGCCTCTTCGAAGTCGGGTCTGATCCGGAGACCGCCCTGTTCTGCTCTGTTGGCCCTGGCTTCCAGACGTTCGAGCTCCGTGTCGCGTTCATAGATTTCAGGACGTCTGATTTCTCTGTCGATGAGGCGCCCAGCCTCTCTGTCGTCAGGGTGTCTGATGTCTCTTTCGGTGGGTTGGTCAGCTTCTCTGGCGATGGGGCGTCTGACCTCATAGTCAGCCGGACGTCTGGCCTCTCTGTCGGCCAGGTGTATGGCTTCTCTGTGGGTGGGATGTCCGATCTCTCTGCCAGTAGGGCGCCTGACTTCCTGGTCGACCGACCGTCTGGCCTCTCTGTCAACTTGGTGACCCACCTCTCTGTCGTGGTGTCTCTCATCTCTGATGTCCGGGCGCCTGATCTCTTTGTGGTCACGGCGCTCGTCCTCGCGGCGTCTGTCCACCCGGGTTGCAGGGTCCAGGATGTCTCTGAAGTTCCTGCCTACCACTTGGTGCTCGACTTCGCCGACTGCCATCTGGAGGTGAGTGTCTCTGTACGTGACCCTGAAGGGTATCTCGTCCTTGCCGTCCACGTCGGGTTTGTATCCGCTGGGTGGGATGCCCCCATTCTGACTCTGGCCTCTTCCGGGATCACTGTGGTGACCATGCGTCGGCCTTCCCAGCGCATGCGCTTCAGGATAGACCCCGCGTCTCTGGTTCTGATCAGTCCCCAGTCTCTGGGGATGAATGCGACTCTGATGGAGGCTCTGGCGTTCGGGGGGCTTTGACATTGGCTATGCGCCCTTCAAACTCTCTGAGTGCCTCTGCTAGCTCTTCGCATCCCCAGGTCTCTTGCCGGGCGATGCGCTCTCTGCTGGGCCACCAGTTGACGAGCTGTGACAGTGTGACCATGTTCTCTTCGTTGTGCGCTCCAAGGCCGGCTCGGCCCTGGACCGCTCTGAGTTGCTCTGGGTTGTCTAGCTCCTCTTCCAGTGTCCAGATAGGGTTCCTAGTGACTCTGTTGTCTCTGTCAGTGAAGGCGTCAGGGGATAGGAGCAGGCCCTTCATCCCCATCGCTACCTCTGCAAATCCGAAGCCAATGCCGAACCTGTGTTCTCTGTCTGGCACTACAAGGAACCTGTTGCCCTGGTGCCCGTCTCTGATCTCTCTGAACGCTGGGTGGGGGCCAAACTCCTGGAACGCTGTGTGCCTCGGCTGGAACCCCAGCCCTGCTATGATGTCACTGCTTTCTCTGGCTGCTCTGACCTCTTCCTCAATGGCTGGCTGCAGCAGTCTGAGGGCGTCCTCTAACTCACCGATGCCGTTGGTGCCTCTGAATAGTGCTAGAACTCTGATTGCGAACAGTGTGCTGTCCGCCAGTGCGCAGTGATAGCACCCCGCCGTGTGGCTGTGGTAGGGGCATACTCTCTTGGGTGCTTCCCGTGATTGCCACCGGCTGGTCCACAGGTCTAGCCACTCCATGCTCTGCGCGTTGTTGTAATTGACTCTGAATCTCTGTTCGAGGTCGGGTCTAGCCCTGACCAGCAGCGTTGGCAGCTCGTTTTCGTCCACTAGTCTCTGTGCGAAGTAGTCTCTGCTCTCTGCGGCTAAGCCGTTCGCTGCGTCTGTGAGGAGGAACATCTCCATGTGCTTTCCCTTGGCGAACAGGTGGACTCTGCAGCCTTCTCTTCTCTCATACGCTTTGAGCTCCGTCGCTAGACGGTCGCCCCACGCCTGGAAGGTGTGGACGTGCTGCTCTAGGTCTCTGGGGGGTCTTCCTGTCGCTATGTCCACGAGGCCATCAGGTTCTGCTGGTAGGTGATACGATTTGGTCCTGTTGATTCCTCTTGACTCGTATCATCTCTGGTCTATCAAATAAATATTTTGTCGATCTCAAGAATCTTCTCGGTATCGCCGAGATAGATCTCGCGCGGACTCCGACCCAGCAGTGTCAGTACGTAGGTCTGCGGCTCCGCGGTGATGGGCACCGCACGCCAGGAACGGCCTGGCCTATGATGGGAACGTGCGGAGGGCACTGTAGACCCGCCCAATCAATTGATGAATTGATTTGGCACATGCTGGAGAGAAATGGCCGACAAGACGGCGGCCACCGCTTCGCTCCTGAGGCGAGCACCAGGCGTCGGGCGAGTCTCCCGACAGCCGAATTCACGCGCGAGACCTGGAGGTCGACCCGTAAATTCACTCCCCCCCCGTTAGGTTTGGCTAGACAGCCGAGGCGTCTGCCAAATCAGACAGGAAACCCCAGAAGCTGGGAAAGAAAGAAAGAAGTTTATGGCTGGTATCAGGCCCCGGACTGAGCTTTCGTCCCGTTATCTTGGAGCTGAGTGCCCCGGGGCACGGCCTAATCCCTGTCCTGAGCTAGTCAGCAGCGCTCATTTCCTGGATCAGGTGCCTACTGCGTCCGCTGACAGGTGATTCCACTCGCCCCATAGGCCCTTCGGCACACCAGAAACAGGAGTAAAACCGTGTTGCATGGCATTATACCGACATAAGCATCAACCAGCATGGGGCAAAGTTTATTTAACACCGCACATGGATTTGCCCCAGCGATTCAATCAAAAACAGGAGCAACCCATCCATTCCCAGCCCGCTTAACGCTCTCCTTCCGTCTCACAGGCTTAAACACTGATGAGGTCGTCGACGCACACAACAGATCCTTAAACTGCGAAGTGATATTGGTCTCAGTCGGGGTGGACCCTTGAGACTGCGACTGCGACTGCGAGGGGTTCCATCGCCTATGGACTCGGGTGACAGTCGGTGGTGAGTACGACGACAGCTGTACTGGTCGGCCCAGAATTCTTGTCGTCAGAGGCTTGCGTTCGGTCGACTGGGAAGGTTGGGTCGAGTTTCGAAGAGAAGAAGCGAGTGACGCTGGGGCAGAGAACGAGGTGGCAGAGGCCCTGCCTGACTCACCGTTAATAAACTCAGCCTCGTCCTCCTGGCGAACCTTGTCTGACAAATGAAGGACCCACTGCTTATTCTTCGTGTCGAAGGGCAGGCGGGTGGTCGGGTGGAGCTGGCCGTCTGCCACACCACGGGCCACGGCGTCGTCCAGGGCAGGGCCGAGGAAGGCGGTGTCGGCCGGGGCGACTGTGAGTGGAGTCAAGTGCACTAAAGTGCGAGTTCTCGGGTCAAATACCCGTTGGTGCCGGAAACAGAGTCTAGCCTTTGTGTAGTTCGCAGAGTAGTCGACCGGCACCTGGTATTTGCCGGAGAGTGCGAGCTGGAGGATGGCCCGCTCCCCCGACCCCGTCTCCTTCACAATCTTGAACGCCGTCTTGATACCGACCTTCCTGATGGACGGGAGATAGTCACATCCGGAGAGTATACATGCGTCCAGGATCATGTCGTCATTGACGTTTCTGAAGTCCAGGGCGGTGGTGTCCTCGATCTTCGTGAGGTCCAGATAGGCGCCGGTTCCGTCATTCTGGAGCTTCAGTAGCATGTGCTTGACCCCGAATGGGATCATATCGCTGTCCTCGGTGATGACCAGGTCGACCAGACCCTCGCGGTAGAGGAAGGCCAGTTGGGGGTCTGCTTCGTACGGGGCGATGATCACTTCGATCCCCATGGCAACTAGGATGCGCTGGATGCGTGTCGCCATCTCAGCGTTGATGTCTACTGCACGCATGTACTCGCGGTACGCGTCGGCCGCGTCCATGCGTTTGGCCGAGGCTAGAGCCTCCTTGCGCCGTTGGGCACGATGTTCCTCTTCACCTGCTTTGGAGGGAAGCGGACCGCCGTCGAAAACTATGACGGGAGTGATGCGGGCGTCCTGAAGCATTCGTACACGTCCGAGGAAACCGGAAATGAACTTGTTCGTGGGAAATCCAGTGCATAGGTCCTCCGCACAGGCTACCGCATAGCGATGGAGCCATACAAAGCCGTCTACAGCAGCGCGTTTGCCAGCAAATTGAGAAATGTGGACATTATCTTCAGTGATGTTCTTGAAGATGGGAAGAAGCCCCTTTATCCCCATTATAGATCTAAATAAGCTGGGTGAACAACGTTGGGCGGTTGTAGCTAAAGGAGGAGGAAAGTTCGCTCCGCCAAGCTTTTGCGGCAGCCTATCCTGCGGAACCTTCAGGCTGGTCGATGTTGACACCAGACCAGTGCTAGCGTGATAAGAATGGTTTACAGCGTGACCCTGTTTCTTACACATTTCGCCCGACTCGTTTCAAACACACTGCTCAAGAGCGAGACGCTTCTAAAACTTCAAGAAATGCCCATTCATCCCAACTATCGCCAATACACCTGCCCGCACGCCCTTCTGGGCACCATCGGACCCATTCCTTAGAAATGATTGCGTCGAATATTGCGATCAGAAGGATGCTCGAACGGCAGCTCGCTGATGTCAGCGATACTACTACTACAAAGCTCAAAGACATACCAATGCTACCACATATTTCAACTGACGAAGGAATAGCGCGATTCCGATACCTCTCGGTGCCAAAGCGGTGGATCTCGACATGGTGGCTCTTCAGCAAGGATGAGCGACGATACGAGCGCTTCATTGCTCAAAACAGACATGTTCGCATCACTCAAGCATTTTTCAGCCTCGTTCTCTGGCTTTTAGAGACGATCGTATTCATCGTCAACCTAGCAAGCTGCGTCATCCACCCCACCGCCGTTGGAATCGCAGTAGCCCTCGCCTACGGCATCCTTGTCGCCAACTTCTTCGCTGTGATGTTTCTCGACCTCATGAGCCGCTCCGTGTATCCCTTTTACCTGGTCCTATCATGCAGCACAGTTCTTTTCACGTCTACTGCAGGAGCACTTTTCATGTGGGTTGGCATGGTCAACGAGTTCAACACTCACCCGTTTAGCAGGCCCATATCCAGTCTTGTGTTCCTGCCTTGGCTCCTCATGGTCATATGGCCTCTGCCCCGGGTGCATATCATGTGGTTGTCAGTAGTAATGACCGTGGTTCATCTTACATGCGGTATAGCCGCCTCAATGGCAGGCCTGCCAGTTATTTTCACACTAGTTTCCTTCAGCGTCCTTTCCCAGACCATTATCGCGGCCATTTACCTCAGGTTGAACCAAGACACAGTCCTCAGACGCAGTTTCGCAGCAATCACCCAAGTCAACGCCTCAGTGAACCATATATTGAAGCAGAAAGATCTGATTTACTCGCACATCAAGGAGATTTTCCCCCCGACGATTCTCACCCGAGTTGAAGGAGGCGAGGATCCCGTCATCGACGACTATGAGCTGAGCGTCGTCATATTTGCCCATGTAGTGATCGACGAGGCGACAAGGCCGAGTTCGAAGGTTGACGCATTCAACGCCTGCTTTACGATCATCACAGATCTTGTGACGAACTACGGGTTCGAGAAGATCAAGACAATCGGGCCCAAGATACTACTATTTGCAGACAGCATAGACCATTGCGACATAACCTCCGTGATCGACGCCCTAGACGACGTGGCTGCACTCTCTCCGTACGCCATCCAGGTCAAGGCCGGTGTGGCTGCGGGGCCCGTATCTGGCGGTGTTATTGGCCAGCTTAGGTTCCAGTTTGATGTCTGGGGCACGGTGGTCAACGCTGCAGCCCGCATGGAGAGCCTGGCGGTCCCGGGGACCGTTGTGATAGACCAGGCCGCCCTTGACGCGTTCATCGTCCGCGGACAGAATGTTCACGGTCGCTGTGTCGAGCCGATGGGCCCTGTGTTCGTCAAGGGCATCGGGACATGTGCACCGTGTCGCGTGTCTCTCGAACCGGTGACCATGGTCACGATCGCCACGACCGAGACGACGTTCGCGTCTTTCAGCACGAGTGCTGTTACGCCGTACCCAGGCAATGAGAGGGAAAACCCGTTCATGTCGGCCACGGAGGAGATCACGCCGCGGTTGTCCCACTCATTGTTCACTAGTATCAGCAGGATTCAGAGTATCACGCTTGTACCGGCCCTGCAGAGTGCCAGGAGCATGCCGCCACGGGAGTTCGTGAAACGGTACCAGGGTAGTTATAAGCGGATGCTGACAGGGCTTGCGTTCAAGGACCCGATATTCGAGAGCAGCTACAGACGCTTCGCATGCAGCAATGTCTCCCGACAGACTCTCATCGCACAAGTGTACATGGACCTCATCCTCTTGATCCACGACATCGCCTTTATACTCGTCGCCCCAGCTCTGCCACTCTCCGTGATAATTCCCCTCATCTTACTGTGTATCGCCCAGATGGTGGTCGAGGGCATGCTCACCGCTCTGCTCTACTTGCTACTCAAGACCAAGCGAAGTGGGGCCGCGTCTGCCGTGGTTGTGGTTCAGATCGCCCTCTTCGCACTCACCCGTGTGGCCGGGGCTGTGCTCGTCGGATGTGGTCTGAATGCCCAGTCTGAGCCGAACATCCTGACCTGGTTCAACCTGGCAATCGTGTCGTTCTGCGCGTTCATCTCTTTCCTCTCGTTCTTCGACTTCCTTCGCGACCCTTTGGCTACTATCCTTGTTGCTATTGCATTCGTCGGCATGCAGGCTGGTTTCTACATAACCGCGCATGCGCTGACCACCATACCCCGTGTTGCGCGGCTCCACTCAGTAACAGTAATCGACTTGCTGCATATCTTGGCTATGACCGCTGCCGTTTGGAAAAACAGGACTTCGAGATCCATTCTACAATATCAGTCGACCGCTGAGGCCGAGAACATTGAAGTCGCCGCACGCGCGATGAAGGAAGAGAAGGAAACACTGCTCGCCCTCATCTACCCCGCTAAGATCTGCGAGTCCATCAAGGCAGACACCCCGATCGCACCAACTCTATTCCCGCACGTCGGAGTCATGCAGTTCGACATCGTCGGATTCACGGCTTGGTGCGCCAGACGGTCATCCAGGGAGGCTGTATCGATGCTTAACTGGCTGTATAACGAGTGCGACGAGATCATCGTGGCCATGGCCGAGAGAGGTATACCCATCAACAAGATCAAGACGGTTGGAGACGCATATGTAGTTGCATGCGGCGTGCCTGAGGCGGGTGGGGCGCTCGTGCTGCCTCTAGTCAATCTTTCCCGGAAGATTTGCAAGTTTTTGGAAGATGAGAGGTCAGAGTATCCAGAGATTCACTGTAGATTTGGTATCGCGTACGGAAGTTGTATCGGAGCGGTCATGGGTCGGGATCAGACCTCAATATTTGATATATTCGGCGATGCTGTCGCCCAGGCCGAGGCGATGGAGCAGGCTGCCGCGGTGGGGACGATTCGCCTCTCCTCTGGGGCAAGGGAGCTTCTTCGCAGCGAAGATCTGCGGCGTTCTGTGTTGCTGGAGGAGAATGACGACGGAAGCTTCCTTGTCAAGCGGTGAGCGGTCATATCGTATCATCTTATCATGCTAAATCTTGGTTTAGAGTGCGATTTAGGAAACTCAGTAAGTTAGTAATACACTGAGTTGAGCGGGCAGGTCAACCTCGATTAATTTGAACGGCTTGCAGTCCTCGGGCTCATCAACTATCACCATTCTCTCGTAGCGATCGTCCAAGTCGATCTTGACCCACTCATTTCTGTCAGTCTTGAGGTAAACGACCAGATCGAAAGCGGATATGGCGCCCTCGACGGCTTCAAAGGGAACAGTGCGATTAAAAAACCGGAGATTCCCTGAAGCGAACATCTCGAGGGCAAAGCTCGTCTCGTTACTGGAGACATGGGCGATGAAGGCGCTGTCACAGTAGAACCTCGTCGTGTCGCGCCGGAAGCATAGTGGGTAGGGTACCAAGAGCTCCTCGCCGGCCAGGTGGCCCGGAAGAAGCCCCGACTGGGCGATGAAGACGGGGAGGAGGCCAGCAATGAGGGCACAACGCTCGGCGAAGAACAGGTTGAAGTCGTAGTTGCACAGGAAGCGGTCCACGTGGTAGCGGAAGGTAGTAAATGATGTGGCTGGCTGCTTGGTCCCGATACCCAGCTGGCCATGGTCGTTGCGGCCAGAGATGACGCATCGGCGGCCCATTGTTAGAATGACAGCGTCGAACTCGACCATCGCGCTGTCGGGATGGAAGCCGTGGGGCAGGGCGATCGGGCGATACATCTTCTTGTTATGGGTAAATGAGCTGGGTCCGGCAAGTTGCTTGGCGACGTCACCGATTGCAACAATGCCCACAGGTGTGAGCAGTAGATACCCGTCATACCAACTGTCGACGACAAGACGGTCCTTTTGCCATGGGGGCAGACTGGCCTCGAACTTGGCGACTTCGGGGCAATGAGCGAAGGAAACTCGGGCAGGCCGTTCGGGCATGAACCTGCGGACATCGAGCACCAGCTCATTCATACGAACGTTCATACGCTCGGCCTCGTTGAACTGGATGGTTCGAGTGGATTGCTCAAGTCCGTACACACCATGTGGCGTGACCATAACCTGCACCTCCGAACCCAGGCCGTAGAGTCGGACGATGGAGGGCACGGCGACGCGGGACAGTTTCTTGGAACGGAGGCTTCTAGGGGGGATGTTGAAGAGACGGCCGGCGTACAATCTGCTGTGGTTCCAGCCGTCGGAGCCCTCGCCGTCCTTTTCTGCGACGTTGAGAGAAAAGAAAAACTTCTTGCAGAGGAACCAGAAGTGCTTGTCGGCGTCGGTATAGCTGATGCTGTACACGTCGGCCTGCTTCTTGGTCCTCGTCAGGTCCGGGTCGGCCCCAGCCTGCAAGAGTATGGCCCACAGCGTGCCCTGGAGCAAGGTGTGCAGGGCGACCGGGAGCTCCTCGCCGTCGGCAAGCTCGACATTCATGGACAGCGGGGGACCGTTGGTGAGGATCGAGCGGGCGTGATCGAGGAGGGCCTGTGCGGTGGGCTTGAGAGGTGAAAGCTCGGAGAGCATTGTGAGCAGATCTTCGGGTGTGTAGCCTCTAGACTTGTATATGATGCCACCATCATTGCGGATCGAAGGGATCTGCTCTCTGAAGTTGAGGGAATAAGCATGACAAAGAAGAGTGGGAATATCGCCGGCTATTTCACATGTAGCAATGCTTGAAACCTGCACAGCGCCTATTAGTGCTTCCTTAATCGCTAGATCATCATTATCATTGTTGTTCATTGTTATCTGAGTTCTTATCCCTTTGTCAAAGCATGTCAAGACCCCTGTGACTCCGCGACCCAACCCGACATCGTGACAATAGATCTGACACCCAGCCAACACCACTACATCCATTAACAAGCACCATCTCGTAGTACACTTTATGATACATCACGCACGGATGAAGTCCCGTCGGGCGGGCTCGTTCGTCTCGGGCTGCATGGCTGACAGGCCAAACGACAGCAACTCTCGTCTGATAAACTGGCAAGAGTGGAGGAGCGAGATCACCTGGGTCTGCCGAGTTCTCTCAAGCACCTCAGATCCCCTCATCAACCCGAGCACCATGGCTGGGCAAATCACATCTAGGATGCGGGTCGAGTCCAATGCTAGGAGAGCTCGGACAGACTCCTGGCGGATGCCCATGCCGAGCTTCCTGTCCAGGGTGTAGGCATACTCGAGAGCAGCTGCTTTGGCAGAGATGGGCGCTGCCTTGCCCTCCCAGACGTAGATGGAGTAACGGTGGCGGATGGGAAGGTCCGTTCGGAATACATCAGTGTAGAGGTCGAAGCGGTCTCTGTCTGCACCGTTGAACGCCTGCTGCAGGGTCTCCGGGACAATCTTGGAGAGCTGCTTCTCCAAAACATCGACGAGGGACACCTTGTCCTCGGATTTGTCCGCGGAGGGGAGGTCGTTCTTGATGTGTTCGCGATTCTCGATATATGCATGGAGGACAACGTAGCACTGGTCTTCGTGAAGCTCTTTCCAAGCTTCGGGGTCGAAAACCTTGTGGGACAAGCCCATTTCGTCTTCCTTGAAGCTCCAGAGTGCAATGGCGGATTTGTTCTTTGGCTCTGCATCCTGTACGCCACACCGCTCAACATTTTCGTCCAGGATAATCCCTACGTCGTCGTCGCTCATCCTCTTCTAGTTGTTATGCAGTCGAGACTCGACAGCCCCAAAATCACGCCAGGAGACCGCATGCTGCACAGTAGGCATGGGCTCGGCTAGGGCGGCCAACAGTGCTTGTTTTTACAGCGCGCAGTTTAGTACTGCGAACCATGATGGCGAAATGAAAGCAGAGAAGCTCCCAGTCCCTCCTCTAGGGACTGTTGGTCAGTATTCAGACTGTCAATATCTGTGCCAGTGCTGTTTTGCCTCAGCGGTGTACCTATACTCCGCAATCGATCCCCACACCGGTCGAGAGGTTTCCCTCCTCATTCTCAAGACAATCACCGAACATACCATGCCTCTAGCAGAGAAAGAAGCCATAGCTCGCCTCTTTGAGCGGGACTACGACATTCTCTCGTCCCTCGACCACCAGGGGATCCTCAAGCCCCTCGCCGCACCCATAGTCGACTCAACGTTCATCGCTGTGCCCGTAGAGCCTGTCCAGACCACCCTAGAGCACATCCTTTCCCTCGTGAGCGAAGGTCCCCTCCTCGACTTGAACCGGGTCGAGACGGCACCCCCGGCCCATCTCCCCCGGTATGGCAGCCTAGCCACCCCGAACATGTTGCTATACGGCATGAGCACGCTAGTCAACGCCATTGCCTACCTATACGAGCACAAGCTCCTTCACATGAACATTAACCCCGGGTCCATCTTCCTAACGACGGACGGACGGTGGCTCCTGGGAGGCTTCAACTACGCGCTGGAGCTCGCCCCACCCGCCCATTCTGAGACAATGGCTGAGTACGACGTCTTCGCACTCCCACCCCACTACTGGTCGGGCAACGCACTGCTCCACCCTTGCCCCCTCAGTGTTGCTCCAGAGTGTATGGTTGGCAGTGTCACCCCGACCTCAGATGTGTTCTCTGCAGGCCTCGTCCTTCTTCGCATGCTGGGCCTCGTGGGGCCTAGTAAGCTGACCTGGACCACCGACGTCCTCGCCACTCATACACCTGGCAGAACCGAGCGGGCGTCGGCGTATAGAGCCATGCTACACGCGATAGACCCGCGAGAGTTCCTGCGACGGTTCCCGGAGGAAGCCGGTGTGGCCAAGGAGCTTTTCTCCATGGTGAGATTCGACCCGCAGATCCGACCAAGGGCAGCAGATCTGGTGATAGATACGGAGCTATTCTGTCCGACCGTCGGTGATATTGTCAAGCTCTCGCGTGTGATCAACGGCCATGAAGTCACGACTTCCCGCAAACTTTTCTTCCTGACCACCGAGCTGCCCGCCATTGTCTCAGAATGCACCGCCTCCGATATTTCCGACATCATCAGATCACTCTCGAGCATCCATCGCTCGAGCGACCCAGTTGTTGGTCCCGCAATCATCCGCGCCTTTACAATACTCGCCGACAAAGCCCGAGAAGTGTCAGCCCAACCCTCAGTTGTACTCGGCGGCCTGGCCAGCAACCTAGCCTCGATGGTTGAGTCCCTCTACATGGTGGGATCACAGCTGACGGGGACCCAAGCCGCTCTGCTGCTCGCTCTACTCGACCGCTATGACGCGATCGTGCCCTTACTCCGGACCACAGCGATGACACGCTACCCTGAGCTCGCACTGCGTGCGGTGACATATCGAGGCCACCTCCAGGCCAGGATCAGGGCCAAGGCGACGGCGGCCATGGCGGGTCTGGTCACGTCCGAACATTCCAAGCTTAGAGGGGTCGTGTCGCCGGTTATCGATAAGATGATCGAGGGCCTGCCCGGCTTGGCTACGATCGACGCGATCCAGGCTGTTCGACTGGCAGTGATGCTTCTCGATCGGTTCGAGGAAGATTCGCCTGAGGCCAAACGCACGCTCGAGGTGGTTCCGGAGATTTTCGAGATCTTGGTAGATAATCCGATAGATAGTCCCCACGAGGCGGATCTGGAACTAGTAGCCTCAGATATCAATCAGATGATAACTCTTATCCCCAACCGCCTCAAGGTCGCCGTCGCCTCCACCGTCGTGCGTCTCGTCGGCGGGGCCAACCTCAGTGTCTCTGCCCAGCAGGCCGTTACTGATGTTGTCCGCTCAGT
Source organism: Carpediemonas membranifera (assembly GCA_019828565.1). Classification (NCBI taxonomy): domain Eukaryota; phylum Fornicata; genus Carpediemonas; species Carpediemonas membranifera. Next base: position 1,350,914 of record JAHDYR010000038.1, on the reverse strand, counting down.
ACTCACCCCCCTACCTACTGCGCCCGAGGCCGAGCCCACGCCCGAGATCCTTGAGCGGCCGGCGACGGAGGGGAGGGCGTACAAGATGGACACTGCCGATATTATTAGCATCATCGACGGCTTCCTAGAGCCCGCCGCGTGAGGTGGGGGACGTTTGTAAAGTGGTAGCGCCAGCGTGTGGTGGGTTGCAGAGGATCAATGTTGTTCAACTGAGAGAACTTCATGCACTTGATTGATTGATGAATATCAAGCTTTTAATAGTCTACCATGGCAAACTGCTACCCGCAGAATAAAATAATAAAAAATTCGACCTCAGCCCTCACTATCGCCATTGCCCAGGAAATCGACCTGTGCGCCCGGGACCCAGTTGTAGTCGAATGTGATCTCCTGACCGACTGCGATCTTTTGCGATGCTTTGAGGACGATTTGAACAGTATTATCACCAAGGACGACAACCTTACTCGTCGCATTCCCAGGGTTCCTGTTGTTCGGCTGGTTCGCAAAGCGGCCTTCGTTGCCGAAAAAAAAGGCATCAACGTCCTGACCACCATGGGTCGAGCTGGTCAACCCGAAGTTGTAAGATGTCCCGACCACTCTAAAGAATGCATCGCGTGCATTGTCTGATTCCTGACGGTCAACATATTCGCCAGTATAGATACATATCGACTTGTCTCTCTTGATCTCCTCTGCTGCAAAAAGACCAAAGCCGTGGATTCCTGACCGACCGACGCGTACAAGATGGAAGAAATTCTGTTCCGTGGGCATGCAGAGTCTGTCGGCTTCCAAAGCTGGCTGTAGGGCGAGTGCCTCTTCGAACGTCCTCGTGCTAGTGTCGACCTCGTCGCAGAGACAGAGGTCTGGGTCACATGTGTTCTTGAGTGACGCACAGTTGCAGTTATCGACGCATGTCCGTTTGCTTGAGTAGCTGGGGTCCATGTCGAACCTGGGACGACAGCTGCAATACTCGCTGAAGGTGTATTTGCAGGGCGAGTCGAGGCACAAGCAGGAACAGAACTTGCCACACCCGATGTATTCGTCAGATCTGACACACTCTTGCAGACACTGGCAGTAGGGCAAGGCGCACGGAAGCCCTGGATGGTAGCAGTAGCCTCGCACCCGGGTCTGCTGCTGGCATGCGGTCTGGTTGAAGACGCCTCGGATCTGGTGACTCTCCAGGGCGTCCTGGAGCGTGAAGCCGGGCGGGACATCGACGAACGCTCTTTCTATCAGCATTGCGGAGTCGCTGTCGGACTCGGGATCGGGCACAGCTTCAATGTGGTAAGTCAGACGGGGCGGCATCTTGTCGGGCCCCGGTAGTCTCAGATCCGTGCCCACAGGGATGAGGTAGACGGGCAGGGCGCACTGCAGGGGCCTGAACTCGTCCACGACGACCTGGCTGTCGCTGTGTATCTGGTAGACATCGCGCTGTCTGCCTGCACTGAGTATCTCAGACGGCTTATCAGCCCACTCGTCGTCTTCCCGGTCGACCACGAAGGTTCTGAACCCACATGCGGGATCGACCCACACTTGACCGCCCACCCGAGACTGGGGCAGAGAAAGGGCGTCTCGGCCGTTGAGGAGGTCGTAAAGCCTCGCCTCGTCGACCTCTGGGGTATCATCAAACAGGCTCTCGTCGTCGTCGGAGAGGTCCATGTCAAAGGGAGCGATCACTGCAATAGGCTCAGGAGGGGGCTCGCTGATGGCCATCGTAGGCCGTGGGCGCCAGGTGCCGTCAGACGTGGGTGATAGCCGGGGCACACGCGTGGCATAGCCGAAGACGGTGAGAGGCGTGCGGTTGTTGCCGAGCAGGGCAGCCACGACGGGCGTGTTGCCGCCAGTGATGGCCATTGCCCAATGGATGATGTCAGCCTCCACCTCATGGGCTCCCCAGGGAATATTCAGATTCGAATCTGGCTCGGGAAGAATAGATTTGACAGAATCAACATAATCTAAGATACGCTTGGGGAATAAGATAGGATCTGGCCTCGAAAGCATGCACCGGTCGTAATGTGTATCTATCAGCGTCTGCAGAGCGTCATCAATGACATATGCACCCGAAGCGTAGACCGGCGCCTGCTCGTCGATAGTTGGAAAGACCATGGTGTCCCTCGCGGCCTCAATCATTGGATCAGGGGGTGTCTCAGCCGCCTCGTATGGCGTGGGTTCCTCGAACATGAAGAAGTTACGTCTGGGGTGGAGCGAGCACATAAATCTATGGCACACCGGACAGTAAGCAGTAAAAGACGCAGCCACAGATGGTGATGGATCCGGGGTGATCCAGGGCACGAGGTCCTGCAGCCTGGACTCGACCTGGTGAGTACTGAAAGCCCAACCGTGCTGCCTCTGGTACTGGGCGGCAACACGGGTGACGTTCTCGAAGATGGCGCTCGTGTTACCTGTAGTCAGGCGCTGGTTCGCACCCTCGAGCTTCTCAACCTCTGCAGAGAGTGCCTGGACAAGGAACTCGTCCTCCGAGACGTCGTCCTCGGGGCCGTTGATCTTGAACTGGTCGGTGACATCCATCTCCTTCTCACGCTGGGCCAAAACTTTGACGGCGTTCTCATAAGTGCCATCAGGATGTAGCATAGTGGAGGGGAAGGACATCAGCTTCTTCGGCTGCCTGTACGAGTCCACTTCAACGCAGATGTTCTCCTGCAAGTGGGTGAACGCACGATAACGAGGCAAGGGCGCTGGTCGCGCAGAGAAGTCGGCCTCAGTGGGGTGAGCACTCAGACCTGGCATATCTGTCGTGTCTAGGGCTGGGGCGGGACGGGCCTGGGCGCCGCGGCGGAGGAGGCGAATGCGCTCATCGGCCATCGTCTCGTGGATGCGCTGGACAAGGCACTCCATCTCATCGTACTCCTGCGTCCATTCGGCGGCATAGTTGGAGTCGTCGGCGATGTCGTCAAGCCGTCTGGGATGCTTTACGTCGTGTGGAGCTTCGGGCGGTGGTACGATGGACGATGGAGCGGAATCTGATAACACACCTGTCTTTCTAGCGATTTTGCTTATAGCATTGCCCTTCTTCCCTCTCGGTCGCTTCTTGTTCCGCGAAACCCGGGGCTTTCTCGGCATCTGGCCTTTGAACTCGTCATTAGAGTCGCCCGAGTCATGTGGCATAGTAATCAGCGGCCTTAGCGAGTTTATTGACAGTGTGAAGTCAAGCAGTCCGTCATTGGTGACGACCGTGGCATCAGCCACACGGAGGTCAGACTGAACACATCGGAAGCGCCGGAAATGTCGCCATGATAGCGAAGCACTGCGCACCACCATCCAACGCGAGATCAGGGCCCAGGGGGCAGAGGGTGACGAGTCGTGCAGGCTAGCTCCCCATCAGAACATCGCAACTATTCCAGGCAATATTGGCCTTATTGACGCCCAATGCGCGATGGCAAGGCACAATTGCAGGAAAAGATCAGTAGCCTGAGCTCTGAAGTGGAGGCGTCGCAGCAGCGGCGTCAGAAATTGATCGAACGCCTCGTCCTCATCCAGAAAGATCTTATACACCGAAAGACCACAGATGCAAACGTATTGGAGTCAGCATGGGTTCATTCTGTCGCGGACAGCCTCACAGAGGTTGCTCGTGTCCGCAACGAACTCACGGCCGTCCAACGAGCAAAGGAAGCTGCGGACAGCCGCATCCTAGACATACGCGCCATCCTCGTAGCCGCCAAGACGCGAGAAGAGGCCATGAAGCTGAACCTAAGTGGCGACCACGCTGAGGACTTCATCGAGTCTGAGGCTATCAAGATGCTGAAGACCAACGGCGGTGTAGACCTCGACACGGCACAGCATAGGCACAAGCGGATAGACGAACGTGAGCAGGAGTTGAATGACGCGCAGAACAGCGCCAACGGCCGCCTTGCCGAGCTCTACGCACAGCTAGCCGAGGAGTTCCCCGACGGCATCGACGGAGCCATGCCCCTGGTTAGCCTGCCCGACACTGCCGACCAGACCATGGCCGAGGCGTACGGGACCATGCTCGCGGCAGTCGACCTCAACGATGCGGCTCTAAAGACACTGGAGCATCGTGTAGCCGCCATGGAGCTCGTGGACGGTGAGGTAGAATCCAGCAGAGCCAAGGAGATAGGGGGCGTGGAGGAGCACTGGCTGTACCCCGTCGTCCAGTGCTGGATCGGGTCATGGGCCGACGAGGCGACCCGAATCGTATCTGTCCAGACGGCGGCCATGAGGCTGGTGGTATCAGGGACATCAGCTGAGAGCATGCTGGTAACAGCACTCAAGGAGCTCGGCAGACCAGTACAGCTGCCCACCAGACTGCAACAGGTGGGGCACACGCAGTTCTTGCTTGAATTCATTGAGGACCGGGATCGTCAGCAGCAAATTTATGAGATGGCTGTCAGGAGAAAGGCCTCGGGAGCGTCGCTATGGAGCTCGCTGAAGGTTAGGTCAGCGAAGAGCTTCCCTGCGGGCGTCGCTGAGGACATGGACTACACAAGCCGAATGCAGGGGATCCCGACCGGTAAGAAGGCTAGAATGTATCCCCAGATTGAGTATATCATCGAATATTTAGACCAGCAGGTGCCACCCTCTGTGGAGCAGCTTACGCTTGAGAACAAGACCAAGAAGGCGGCCAGGAAGGCAAAGAACGAGTGGATCACCATCCAGGCTCTCTCGGTTGTCCCAAGTTTTCTCGATTTTCTCCGATACAAGGGCATGGACGTGTTTCCAGCGAGCGTGAGGGTGGTAGAGAGCGAGGTGCTCGCGGTCGACCTCACACTCGCAGTTTTACTCAAAAATGTCATGCGAGCGACGCTGGAAGAGGCGAAAGAAGCCGTAGCTCGGGGCAAGGAGCGCGAATCCACTGAATCTGATTTGCTAGATTTTATTATCCAGTCGATCGTCGGGGAATCCCGGTTTAAGGGGGTCAAGCGGGCCATGGAAGAGGGGGTGCCGTGCTCCGACCTCGTGTGGGTCCCGTCGTAGCTGGGGTTGTGTTGTTGCATGATGTATCCCAAGCTACTGCTCGATTGCGGATCATTGGCGTGTGATTGCATGGACTAAACTGCGCACGTGGAAACTATAAATTTATCGATACAACTTGCAGAGTTAGACCGTGAGCACTCAGCCCCAAGGCTCAAAACTGCGCATGACTCTCTTGACCTCCGCATCACCGGTCAAAACTGTGAAGAGCGCGCCCACCTGCTTCCTTAGAGGATGAGCAGGCTTGCGGCGCTTGTCAGCCATCGACAGCAGCGACCGCGAGACGGCCTCATTGCCCACAAGAACAAGGGCTACCTCGCGAGTGACCTTTTTCCCGACCGTGACGATGGTTTTGATCACTTCAATCAGAGGAGCACCGTCGGCGCAGTCTGCAAAGAGCATGAACTTAACTGCATTCCCCGCAGCCTTGGCAACCCGTTCAACCACGGCCTCCTCGAGACCAGCCGAGCCGGAAGGGCTTGTTAGCCAGGCAATCAAATCTGCGGCAAAGATCGGATCGTGGTGACCTAGCGGGATGGACTCAAAATAGCTGATAAGAAGAGCTCTCGTGAGACGGTGGGCGGCCGCGTGGTCGGCGTAGAGCTCAAGGGTTGCCCCGCGGCCCAGTGCGCCAATGACGCTGTCAACGTCGGCCTCAGGGAACACGCGCGCGACTTCCATCGCGACCGCCATGATATTGTCTGTATCACAAGATTCGGGTCTGATATTCAAGATCTTTCCCACAATCCTGAGGCCGTGGTCGCGGACAGCGGGCTGGGGGGATGCGATGAGGGAGGAGACGGCGTCGGCGCTACCAGCGTCTGCCACGGCGCTGGGGTCCATCTTCGTGAGAACTACAGCTGCTGCGAGTGCGTGTTCGTCATCTGTTGTTGCCCGTGTTGCGAGCAGGTTGATAACATCCTCCTGCGTTATGAGGTCGACCGCGTCGGTGGAGGCAATAGCGTCAAGTAGCCTGAGACTCTGCTCGATCATGCCGATGCCGTTCATGAGCATGGCCATGTCTACAGCTGTCTCTAGCACGCTGATGTCTCCGTCCTCGACCTCAAACGTCGTCTGCTCGTGGATGATGGCCTCAGCAATAGAGGGGACGACCGCCAGGCGGCAGAACAGGGCGAGTGCGCCGTCTCTGATCGCTGAGACGGCGGGCGTGGCGCTGTTGAGGTAGACCAGGACGAGAGTATCCAGTCCTAGGTTGTGGAATGGGTCCTCGACGTCTGTCAGTCGCTCAAGTCCGTCGTCATTCTCGCTAATCATCAGCGCGAGAGTGAACGCGACATACGCCCGCTGGATCTCGGGACCACCTGCCGCGCTGTCCATCTGCATTGTCGTACTCGCTGTACTGATCCGCGAATAGCCCGACTTCGCCGACATCGCCGAGGACGGTCGTGAGGGCGGTCGGTCGGGCCCGAATGAACGGACCATTGGGTTATAAAGGCCCCCCATGAGAGTCTGGATCGACTCAGCGAGACCGTGTGCGAGCATAGTGGCGAGGAAAGGACCTGTCGTACAAAGGCCGAGGGCTAGCTGGCCGGCTTCGGCGAGGATGTTGATGCGGCCGACGCCTGTAAGAAGCTTAGGGAGCACGCGACACACAGCGGTCAGACCCGAGACGTCCTCGCCGTTGATTGTCAACTGGAGTGCTGCGAGGGCCTCGGTCCGCCTGAGGAAGGCAGCTCTCGCCTCTGGGGCATCCGTGCGTCTGCTCCCGTCGCCGCTGTAGAAGTAAGCAAGCAACCGCGTGGCGTACTTCTGTGCCGCGGGCTCTGGGCACTCGAGTATCTCAACGAGCCGGCCGATGACGGGGTATTCCCCTGCTGCCTCCAGGAGGGAGTCGTACGAGACGTTCTTATGGAGCACCAGCACCGTGAGCAGCCGCAAGGTCAGCCTCAGCATGGCGTGGTCGGGGTTGGAGAGGGCGCAGACGAGTCCGGCGACGACGTTGGGATCAGAGACGACAGCGCGCACGTTTGCCGCGGCAGAGCATCCGAGAAGGAAGGCGACGCAGTTCCGCTGGGCGTCCCCGTCCGAACAGTAGAGAAGGGATGCGATAGCGCGGACCACGCCCATCTCGGCGAGGTCGTGGCGACGGGAAGCTACAGTGGAGAGGATGGCGAAGATGTGGGAGACGAAACGGAGCGTCTCGTCGTCCTCGCACGTGTCTAGCAAGGCCTTTAGCTTCAGCACGATGCTGTTGTTCACCTGCGGCCTCACGCTGTTCCCCAGTGCCATGTTCCTCAAGCATTTGACTGCGTATCGCCGCACCGTCATCGCGGTTGAATCGGACCCCACCGGGGTGACTTCCAGCAGTCTATCCAGGGCCTCGAGGAAGTCTAGCGCCATCAGTGCGGACCTACCCCTCTCGCATGTCGCAACGGCAGCCGCTACTTGCAGCGATGTGGTGAATGTTGACAGGATAAGTGGATCTGCGATGACAGCGAGGGCGTCGCTGTCGGGGATGTAAGAAACGAGCGCGGGGAGGGCGTTCGAGTCGATGAGGTCGAACTCGGCACCGTCCTGGAGAGTGAGAGATGACAGACAGTGGAGGGCGTAGCAAGCGATGGCAGCAGCCAGAGGTTTCTCCATCATGCCAGCATAGCTCGTGACATCGTCGTGGAAGCGGGAGACCATGTCACCAAGCGTGGCGATGATCTCCTCGGAGTACGCCTCGCAAGCCAGGTCGGGGCTCAGCGCGACGCACACAGCGAGCTTGGCGACATTGCTAGCGAGCTGCACCCCGTCGTCTGTGGGCACTCGACGGACCACGAAAGCCCTGGGGAAGGCTGGGGCGACCTCCTTGATGTCTCGGACGAGCTGGGGGACGTCCACGGTCGTCTCGCCCGACTGGAGAGAATGTGCGAGCCGCACGTTGTTCGAGACGATGGTGCTGACCGCGGGGTGCTCGGACACTGCTCGAGAGCTGAGCAGCCGCGTCCTGTCTGCTTCTGCGGCCTGCTGCTTCGCTGTCTGGAGCCGCGCAGTCTCAGCCTCGAGCTCGTCCATGCGCTGGGCGTGTCTGCTGGCGATCTGGGTGAATGAACGCCTGGCTGGGCGGCCAATCGGCGGCTTCCGGGCACTTGGCGGCTCCACACCCTTGTCCAGAGCCTCGCGACGCCGGAGTGTCTCCAAGACGGAGTCTGGGACGGCAGGAGTCGACCTAGGCGCAGTGGCCTTTATGGTCTCCTCAAGTAAATCGTCCGCTTCACGTAAATTGACGGTAACCGCCTCTTGGAGTCCGTCCATGGTTGCAAGGTCCTTGTATCTCTCGACCTCGATCTCAGAGCGCTTGATGCTGAGCATGAGCGCCTCCTTCTCCTCATCTGCGGCGGCCTTCGCCTGCTGTGCCTGCACCGCGCCGTCTGCGAGCTGTTGTCGGAGTTCTTCGATGGTGCTCTCGAGCTCCTTGACCTCCTCCGTGGCCGTCCGAGTCTGCGTGTCGAGCTCCTTCTTGAGTATCGCGATGGTGTCACCTGCGTCGGCTACCTGTCTCTCTAGGCTGTCCACCTCGGCCTGGAGCTGCCGGGCCGAGTCACGAAGGCCGTCTCTCTCCTGCTGGACCGCGATGACGGCGTCGCTCATCCCGTCACGCTCGGCGGTGGTCGTGGCCTCGAGCTCCTCGATCCGCTCGACCTTCTCTTGGACGAGCTCCTGGTAGTAGGTTGCCTGGCTCTCGAGCTCGCGGGTAAGCTCGCGGACCCGGTCGAGGGCTGCGGCGGCGCTGTCACCTGCCGCTGTGGCCCGTGCCCCGCTTATCTCCTCAACGGCCTCGAGCTCGGCTGTCAGTCTAGCCACCTCTCGTCTGAGCGTGGCAGTGACCTCCTCGCTGTCGTCAACGACCTGCTGCTCCTGCACGGCGCGGTCCTTCTCTGCCAGAAGCTCGTGGTAGTACTCCGTAATCCGCTCGAGCTCGGCCTGAAGCTCGGCAATCTTGGCAGCAGAGCCGTCGTCCGCGGCCCCGGCTGTGGCAGTGGCCTGCGCGAGGTTCTCGGCGACCTCGTTGTGCAGCGTGCGGTAGTAGTTGACGTCCCGCTGCTTCTCCTCGGCGGCCTCCTTGAGCTCCTCAACGGCCTTCTCTAGATCGGCAATGCGACGCTCGCGGGCCTCGACCTCGCTGTGCGCGTGTGAGACCTGCCTTTCGAGCTCAGCCTTCAGCTCCGCGATCTTCTCGGCCGACCCATCGTCGTCAGGCTCAACCTCGGCTGTAGCCGCGACCTCCTGCTTGAGCTGGGTCAGATTGCCAGAGACAGTGTCGTATAGTGTCCTAAAGTAGTTCACATCCCTCTGTTTCTCCTCGAGGTCGTCGTTGAGGGCCTCTATGGAAGCCATGAGCTCCGCTATCCGGGAATCACGGCCACTAAGCTCCTCTCGGGCGTATTTCACCTGGTTCTCGAGCTCGTTCTTGAGTTCAGCGATCTTCTCGGCTGAACCGTCATCACTCGACTCAAGCTGCTCGATCTGGGCCTTGTAGAAGCCCTCCATCTGCTCCATATGGTCAGCCGCTTCCGCCAAGTCGGTCTTGTACGCCTCAGCTTCAGCTGTGACCTGCTCCAGTGCCCTAGTTGCCTGGTCTAGTTCGGCCGTGAGCTTTTCTTGGAGTGATAGGGAGTCGATGGCCTTGGCCTCCTGCTCCTTGTCCCTCAGCGCGAGCTCCGTCTCGAGCGCCATTATCCGCTGCATCGCGTCGTCGTCGGCACCGGCGATAGACTCTTGGTTCGCCTGAGCGGCCTCGAGCTCCGCGGTAGTTGCGTCCAGGGTCGCCTTGAGCGTCTCCTTGTCCGCCAGGGCGGTCTCGGCCATTTCCCGTAGGTTCTCGTTGTCACTGACGAGGTTGCTCGCCGTCTCCTCGAGCTCCTCGACCTTGGCGTTCTGCTCTAGGACCTTGGCCTCGAGTCCTGCGAGTTCCATCGAGTGTGATGCCTCGCGCTGAACCTCTGCGGCCTCACGGATCCGGATCTCGTCGGATAGGGCCATGCTCTGTTCAGTCGCCGCGGTCTCGGCAGCCTTCGTCTTCTCGAGCTCGGCATTGAGCCTCTCAACCTCAGCTTCGAGTGCAACAACTCGGGCAGGCGCGTCTTCCTCAGCAACCGACTCTATTGCGGCCTGGCGGTCACGTAGATCTGCGTTGAGTGACTCAACCTTCTCTGCGAGCTCGTCGCGCTCGGATTCGACCGTTGCCAGGGCGCCCTCGAGCTTGGAGATGCTCTTCTCGTGCTCAGCCGCCAGCTTCTTGTCATCCGCATCTCTCACAGCGATCTCGTGCTCAAGCTCGGTGATCCGGGTCGTCGCTGCGGTCGCGAGGCTGTCTGACGAGTTCGTCTGGGCGATTAGGGCGTCATACCGGGCCTGGAGATCGCCCAGTTCCGTGGAAAGACAGTCCCTCTCGACTACAGCCTCCTTGAGCTCGCCCTTGACCGTACCCGCCTCAAGTTGCACCACAGCAAGCCTCTCGACGGCCTCGTCATGCTCTCGTTGGAGCTCCACCAGCTTGGCACTGAGCTTAGCAGTCTCTGTCGATTCCTCACGGACTCTTGCTGTCTCCTGCTGGTCTCTGACCTCCATCTCGTGCTCGAGGGCGGCGATCCTGTCATGGGCCCACTGTTCTGACCCGCTCTGGTCGATTAGGGAGGATACCTTGGCCTCTAGGCGATCTTTCTCTGCCACAGCACTATCTCTGGCTGCCTCGAGCTCCTTGGCCGACTCTACGAGGTTCTGTATCCGGTCGCGGTGCTCTCTGAGTTCGTTGCGGAGAACCTCGTTCGCATCTGCCGTCTCTCCTAGCTCGAGCTGGACGTGCGATAGGTTTCCAGTGAGCGCGGCCTCACGCTTTTCCGCGGTGGCGCTGAGTTCAGCGACCTCGGCCTGGTACTGCAAGACCTTGGCTGTCGCCTCCTTCTCGGCAGCAAGGGCCAGCTCAAGGTCTGCTGCTGCCTCAGCGGCCTTGGCTTCCATCTCAGACGCCCTGCGTTTGGCCTCCTTGATGTCACTCGCGGCGAACGGCGGGGCCGAGTCGAGCCGGGTCTGCTGGTCTCTCACCTGTCTCTCGAGCTGAACCTGAGCCGCCTCGAGCGTAGCTATGGTCATGTGCAGCGCCTCTACTTCCCTTTCATGGTCTCTAGTCCGCCCGGCGTCGGCCGACTCGCGGATGTCGAGCTCCTTGGTCAGGGCGGCGATGCGGAGGGAAGCCTCTTCATCCTGGCCCGCGGATGCCTTGATAGATGCCTTGATACGCCTTGCCTCCGCTTCTGCCTGCCCAGCCTTCTCCCGGGCGGTCTTGAGGGCGGCCTCGGCTGCTTCTGCCCTGTGTACCTGCTCGTGCAGGTCGTTCTGCAGCCCCTCGATGCTCTCCGCGTACCGCTGGTTCTGACCTGTGAGCGCGTCGAGCCTGGCTTCGTACGCCTTTCTTGCAGATGCGCTGTCTGTCGACACGCGGTCCTGGGCGGCTCCGAGCGCCTCTACCTCAAGGCGGTAGCGTTCAGCAGCACCACACGCGTCCTTCTCGCCCTGTAGAGCCTTGAGTGCACGCTGCTTGGCCTCCTCCAGCTTCGTTTCGAGCAGCTTTGTGTCAGATGCCAGCACCCCAGCCCGCCGTGCCCTCGTGGCCTCCTGCCTCGCCCTTTCTTCAGCATCGGCCAGGCCCTTGGTGAGAGAGGCGAGCTGCTCGTCCATGGCCAGTATCCTGGCGTGCAGCGACTCTACCTCCGCGTTGTGGGCCTCTACGCGGCGCTCGTCGTCCTCGTCCCGGATATTCAGCTCGGCGGTGAGCTGTTTGATCCGTGCTGCGGCGTCGTTGTCCGTCTGAGCCAGACTTTCGCCCTTCTTCCGCTCTGCAGTGAGCTGCTTGCTGAGCTGACTGACCCTCGACTCCACTTGGCCCTTGGCGACGACGGCGCGGTCAAGCTCCTTGCTGCGGGCGGCTAGGTCATCCTCGAGTTGGCGTACGAGTCCGTCCAGACGAGCTACCTCTGCAGTGAGGCCGTTGACCTTCGCCTCCGTCTCCGGTCCGACCTGCTCGATCGTCTCAGCCTGCTGGGTCGCACGAGCGAGCTCTTCGCGATATTGCTCGACCATACGGGCACCCTCGGCCTCAGTGTGCCTTGACTCGGCGAGTTCTTTCTTCAGTGCTGAGATCTCGTTCCTCAGCACGGTAAACTTCTCGTTCGACGAGCCAGCAGAGGATGAGAGCGCTTTGATGTCAGCCTGGGCATCCTTGAGCTCGTGTCTGAGGTTCAATGCTTCGTCCTCGGCCTTGTCCTTCGCCTCGACGAGCTCCCTGTGCTGAGCTCGGAGCCCCGCGTTCTGCTTTGTGAGGGCCGCGATCTGGATACGGAAAACTGATTCATCAGTCTCCTCCTGTGACGCAGGCTGTTCTAAGAGGATCGATGCCGCGTCAGCGATCGACTGTATCCCCTTCCATACGTGTGCCCGGAGCTTGTCGTCCTTTGAGTCGGCCAGGGCGCGATACTGCACAAGCACGTCCAGCCCGAGGATCTTGAAGAGTGCCCCGTCGTCTGCCATGAGGTTGTTGAGCACACCGACCGCGTATCGCTGCAGACGGGAGTTGTCGCACTCTAGGAGACCTACTAGGTCGATATAGAGCTTGGGGTGCTCGTAGGACTTCTGGATGATCACCGGGACGGTGAAGAGGTGGAGCAGGCAGCCTAGGGCGAACAGTAGGATGTCAGTGTCGGTGACTGTTGCCAGAGTGCGCTGGAGATGCGTGAGAACGCCGGCCTCGACGAGGGGTATCATGTTGGGTGGTGCAGAGGCGAGGTTGCAGATGCAGCGGAGGCTGAAGCGTTGAATGTCGGATGCTGATTCCTCGGCGCGATCGAGCGCGAGGCAATCGATGACGCGCGCAATGCCGTTGGCTGCGCGGAATGCTGCATGGTTCTCCAAGTTAGTGGTGATGTTAATGATGGCCGCTAGTGCGTAACAGACGACTTCATCATCCTCTGATCCAAGGTGGACGAGAACGTCCTCAATGCACGGGCAAGCGAGATCAGTGTCCTCGCTGAACATATTACAGAGCTCGCGTAGAGCTGTCTTGAGGTCGCTCAAGGATTTGTACTCCTTGAGGGCCTTGAAAACGTCCATCGTGCTCCTTGCGCCCTTTGCAAATTGCGTCATAGTTAAAGTGCGAAAAGTTATCACGGAAGATAGCGCCCCGAGACCTATTTCCCCCCAGCCCCGCACGTATTATCCGTGGGTAATAGGGAATTTATCGACACTTGACGAGTCCTTCACAGCTTCTCCCCGGGCCTGACAAACGGCGTCCTCACTTGAGCGACATGACCCGTCCTCAACCCCATCCTCTGGGCCTCAGACCCGATCGTCTTGAGTGTTTCGTGGGTCGGCTTGCGGGCCTCGTACTTGGGCAGACCGAAGATCTCCGATGACTCAACCCCACGGCGGTAGAACAGCTCGGCCTCTTTGCGGGTCTTCACGAGCTCCTGGACAGGCGATGACTGGGGACGGGCGTCCTTTGAGGCGGGTGGGGCGACCCCGAAATCCCGCTGTGTGACGGTCATAAAGTGAGGCTCGGGCGCGTGCTTCTGGCGTCTGGACATGCGTGGCTCTCTACGGCCGAATGCCTCGTCGTTTGTGGTCATCGACCGGTGTTGCGCCTGCATGGCTTGCGGGCTGGCACCATGGCCTTGGAGAAGATATGAAGGGGCGGATCCGGCGTTGTTCTTCTCAGGGTGCATCTGTGGCGTAGAGATGACTGCGGGCTTCGTATAGCTTGAGGCATAGCTGGACACGTACTGGTCGTCGTGGTTTGCAAGCATCTTCGCGGCGAGAAGCTTGTAGTCATCGTTGAAGCTTTCTTCAACCTATATAAGACCAATGGAACTGCATGACGCCGATACATACCCAGTTTCCGATCTTAATGCGAGGATTGTAGCTCATCGTGCGTTTTTGTGTGTTCCGAATTTTTGAGCGAATCATTTCTATTTAGCAAGATATTTAGCGTATAGTCGACCCTGTAAGTGCAGCTGACCGCGAGACTGTCTACATTGCCCATATTTCTTGACTCGTTTTCTTGATTATCTGGTGGTCAACGCTAAAACGCCATCCAATTCACTTCAACGAGGGCCAAATCAATCTTACTGATCTTATCGAATCAATCCAGGCCTTTCAAACATCTCATCTCGTATCAACACTGGCTTTCATCCAAAGGTGACTGAGACACAGCTCCTGTAGAACTTGACCCAGTCATTCCACGAGAGGGATGAGACTCGCTCGCAGTCCAAATTTACCGATAAACCCCCTAAACTACCCTCATACCCTGTACTTGCTCCTAATCATCCTAGCCCGTGCCAGGGGAACCGCGGTGGACTGGCTGTCCGAGTCGACGGTGAGGACAAACAAGTCGTTGATCAAATCACTGAACTCAGTGACACACGTCTTCTTAGCCAACGTGGTCCACTGCGCAGTGATCGACTGTACACCACTCAGTAGTCGCAGGGCACCCATGCGACTGTACCGCACGTCTCGGCGGGGAGGGAAGACGATGTCCCGGATGACGGAGACAAGGCTCTGACCGGCCTGCTCAGGGCTGATCGCACGGCTCAGAAGCATGACAAAGACTGGCTCTTTGAGAATACCGTGGGCGCCGGGGTTTAGGTCAGCAAAGGCCGCTTCGACCTTCCCGGTGACGTTGTTGGCGGCGTCAGAGCGATCTTCGACACACTGGCTGGCCAGAGTCTCGACAATCGGTACGATTCGACTGCTAATGTATTTGTTTCCAAGCGAATCTAACTCAGCGTGTAGTTTCGACCGCAAATCTTGGACAATTGCCTTCAGCGGGTCGACAATTGCTTCAAATGAACTCGACTGGCTCTCGAGCCGAGTCACTTCGTCCTGCAGCTCCTCCATGCCTGCCACGGCCAGGGCCAGACTGTTGACATAAACTGACCGGTGGTGTTTGATCGGTTCATTTTCTTTCGGAGTCGCCAGGTGAGTCATACATGAAGCCATTCGATCCGAGACGACGTCAACTACCGGTTTGACTAGCGCTAGGTTTCCACAGCACAACACTCTCGCTCTACTGACCCCCACCTGGGAGAAGTAGACCAGGTCTGAAGTCAAGTCGAAAACACCCCGAGTCACAGTCGACCCGACTTCCCTAAGGAGGTAGTCGGCCCGCTGTGAGAGTAGTGAGCTCTCACGGACAACACAGCTAGTGCCGACGGTCATGGCGAGTCGCCTGAGTCTGTCAACGATGGGATAAGCGCTCTTGCCCACAACTTTGCCCCTAGCCTCGAGGAATGCGGTCACGTCGTTGACGAATGCCCGAGCAATAGTCTGCTCAAGGTCGGCCCGTTTCAAGTCCTCAGGCCCTGCCCCACGGATCGTGACAGAGGGGGCTTTGGGGAAGATGGAGTCGTTCACCTCGATCACAATGCCGATTACAATGTCATCAATTGATTCGACGACACGAGTAGACGCTTCTGCGCCAAGGACCTTGGCCAGAGGTCCGAGGGTCACCCTGTACATGTTCACGGCGTTCTTGAGGAAACCGCCGAGCTGCTCGATAAGCTTCTCACGCCCCGCGGTTTTGTCGACATCAATTGACAGTCTCGCCGCAATCACTTGGCGAGCGACCCTTACCGCGTCTTCCTCGAAGTGGAGGCTCGTCAGGTGACGAATGAGAGTCTGCACGGGCACGCTAAGGTCGGTGGGTTTGAGTTCCAGCCGTTTTTCAAGTGCTCCGATGATGTGCGCGCGGACATTGTCTCTTCGGGCAGAGACGGTGGTCCAGGCCTCGGCGCTGACGTCAGGATGATCAATATCGCCCAGGCGCTCGTTCGCGTCGTATGTGGTGGCGATAATCTCCACGATATGACCCAGATTCGCCTCTGTGATCTCCTCGGCGACGGCGATCCGTCCCGTGTCGGAAAGGATAATCAGAGCGTCAAGGAGGGGCAGGACGGCCTCAGCACGGTTCATCGTCCGTTCGAGTGACTGGAAACGTTCCTGGAGGCGGACTGCGGGGCCGATACCAGCCATGACGTTGTCCTGAAGCGTCGCCATGTCCCTATTGGCCTCTTCCACTGAGACACGGAGGAAATCGTCGAGGTCCTTGGGTACAGGATTAATGTTAAGCGCGGACATCTTCTTCATGTTCGTGTCGAGCTGCTCTACGGCCGATTTAAGGAAACTGGCCACCTCCTCTTCAGTTTTCCATGAAAAGGAGAGCTCATCGGCGTCCTGGAGGATGACATTGGACAAATCATCGAATGACTTCACAACGCCTGAAACTAGGTGAGAAATAAAGACTGAACAAACTCTCTCGGTCACCAGAACACTTGATAAGCACCGTTTTGTCCACGTAGGACGCAAAATTACTCGCACAATCTGACTGCAGCATTGTTGTGGGCTGCGCAGGATAAGAATACTGGGCTCTAAACCCGGTCGGGCCGCTGACAGTGTTGGACCGGTGGGACCGGTTACGTAACACTTTATGTACATGTATAAATCGACAAGAATACTTGAGTCAAAAACACACAGTGATGCGAGCAGCATCAGGATCGCAGTGTGATTCATCATACTCTATCAATCGTGCGCAGCATAACACGTGCCGCTGCAGCGCGTGCTTGCTCAACTTAGCAAGTTAATGATAGCGAGGAAGCACCTCTCTGGAAGTCGTAGTGGAAAGGAGATTGCTCTATCTGATCTGAAGTTGCATCGAAGGTGCACTAAAGGATGTTCTCGCTGGCGCTCTTATCTCGGTGAGAGAGATTGAGAAGTATGTCTCTCTGCTCGGGATGCCGACGAAGCCGTTCAACGTGCCATGGAGCTCCCTCGCACGCGGGATTCTGGCAGAGCATGGTGCGGTGTGTGTGCACCACACGTCTGAAGTGTGCTTTGCAGTATGGGCACACGATGGAAGTGCGGAATTCCGAAACCATGTGCGCACTCACGACGACGTTGTGCCGGAGCATGATGCCAGGAAGTGCTCGAGCAAAGTGGCGGTACGGTGTACAGGAGGGAGTGCCGGCGGAACCGAACAGTGCAGCCCCATACGCGACTTCGAGGTGAATGGGCTCCGGGGGCGCCCGCCGAGATCATCCAGGAGTTGACGTCCAGCCCGGGCGAAGTGCTTCAGGCGCAGACAGTGAT
Source organism: Carpediemonas membranifera (assembly GCA_019828565.1). NCBI lineage: Eukaryota > Fornicata > Carpediemonas > Carpediemonas membranifera. Next base: position 1,333,829 of record JAHDYR010000038.1, on the reverse strand, counting down.
TGGCAAAAGTCGCACGGCGGAAACACTTTCTCATGCCTAAGCCTTCACCGTGAATATTTTGAAGGGCATCGGAGCCTATTGAGCTACCTGCATCGATCATTTCTTTTCAGGGTTCATCAGCTAGCAGCATCCCTCAAAATTCCCGGCCGCGAAGCCGGCCGGCCGCAGCAACGACGACCCGGACGCGCCTTGCCGACTGCATGGCCGCGGCCACACCAACCGCGAGTGCCGTACCCACAGGGTAAACCGCGTGCTCGTTCGGTCATTGCTTTGGGCGATCCGGAGGAAGATATCACCATGGAAGTCGGGGGCCACTCGGTGTCGGCCATGGGTGTCCAACGCGCAATGACCAACATCTTCTGGGATCTCATCGACCGTAAACACGTTCATTGTACAAGCACAGCCGTCGCACGCCCATATAGAGCCGCATTCGCTTGAGTCAATCAAATTCAATTTCAAGACAAAGATACAAAAGGGAGTTAGGGTCGAGCTGTATCAGTACCCCGTTCAATCAAGATTGTTTCGACCCAGGGCCCATGTTAGTGTGCTAATCTTGTAGATATATATGGGGATCATCTCAATTTTGCTTAGCGATCCAAAGTTCAAAGAAGACGAGACTCTTTGACACCGATGCGAACATTTACCGCACTCCTCTTGCTCTTTGTCTGTCTAGCTGTTGCTGATTCCATGAATCACGCCAACTTGCTTTCTCAGACTTTTGTTACTGCTGATGAGTTCACGAACAACGCTAACGGCCCCTATAAGGTCGCTATTACCACCGAAGGTCTTACCAAATGGTCTTCCACCTTCGTAGACCAAATTCTGGATGGCATGGCGCAGTCGAAGTTCCCCCCCATCAGCGGCTGGCAGCAGGTTGCCCTCGTTGGCAACGTTACCTACACCATCAGCAACCTGAAGCTCACTTCCTACACTCTTGGTGGTCTTCAGGCTACCACTGATCCCAAGACGAAAGAGCTCGTTATCGTCATGTCCGATTTCAACCCAGACGCCACGTTCGACTACGTCGGCGACAAAGTCTCTTTCCCTCACGTCCACGAGGCCGGCACTGGCTCTGGCTCCCTCAAGGGCGCCACCCTCACTGTCCGCGTGAACATCCACCCCGACCCCGTCACGCTGATCCCCACGGAAACCGTCACCAGCTGCCTCATGTCCGTGAAGGATATGAACGTCTCCCTACACGGTGGTGCTTCCTGGCTCATTGACATGTTCGTCGCTATCTTCAAGTCCACCGTCATCCGCATGCTTGAAGAGCAGGGTTCGATTCAGGGTACCAGGATTGTGAAGCAGGTCATGCACGAGCAGCTCTCCAAGTGGGTTCCCTACTACGCGTTCACCAACGGAGACGCCTGGGATGAGCGCCTCGTCGGTTCAGTCGAGTACGGCGACAACTTCGCTGCCTTCACCACTGCCGGAGTGACCCGCTATATGAACCAGTCCGCCACCCTCCCCGGCCTGTCCAAGGCCCTGCCCGACCTCATCAACTCCAAGGCCCTCCAGATCTTCATCCATGAGGAGGCGATCGACTCGATGATCGGAACTGGCTTCAGACACGGATACTACGCCGGTGACGCCACCAAGGCCACCGCAGCCCCCTCTATGGCCCGTTTCATGAACACGGACGGCTGGAAGAGCTCTATCCCCGGCGTCCGCGGCCTGCCTAGCCAGGACCTCACCCTCCACATCAATGCCAACGCCAAGCCGTACGTCAAGGTGTTCCCCGCCGCCCTGTACGTCGGGTTCGACACCACGGTCACTGTCAAGGGCTCCATCTCGGGCGAGCTGGCCACATTGAACTGGGGCACCGGCTATAGTGCCAGCATGACCACTGGTCCCGCCTCCGACCTCTTCCTCTTCAAGTTCGAGTCGTATAACCAGACTCTATCCGTGGCCTCCAGCAATGTCGGGGACTTTGCCGTTACCGGGCCGATTACCGCGATGTTCAAGGTCCTCGGCAAGGGTGTGGCTAACCACCTGACTGCGTTGTACGACGGCAGCACTCTCGGCATCCCGACACCTCTGATCAACAACGTGGAGTTTTCGGACGTCGCGACCTCGTATGCGCCCCCAGTTCTCCAGATCACGGCTAACTTCGAGCCCAAGAAGTCCGCTGATCAGATTTAATCAAATGTAAATGATAAATGAGCACACTGGTTCCATTTAATCTGTGACTAATTCGCCCAGGAAGCAAGCTCGATGCTCGTCTAATCACCACTTACTAAAACACAACTCACCGCCGAACGTCGACCTTGGCGAGATTCACTGCCCTCATCTTCTGTAGCTTCTCGGCAAGCACCCCCTGGGACCACACAGCATTCGACAGGTTCACAAGCTTCGTTCTCACGAGCTCAGCAGCCCTTGGGTCACTCAGAATGAACCTGTTCGACTCTGATAGTTCGGGGGCGGTGGGGGGCACACACCGCATCGTGACGACGTCCATGGTGTATTCAGGCTCATGACTTGACTCCAGAGTCGAGTCGGAGTCAGAGTCATGTGGCTTGGCGCGGCGGATGACGACGTAGGCCATGGTCATGTTTGTTCGAATGGTGCTCGTCCCAAAGGGCATGTCCCCTTTGCCGTCCTGAAATACGACTACAACATGGTCATTGCCGACGAACCTCTTTCTCTCGATCTGCTGGGGGTCGCTCTTGCTATAGGGGAGCATGTTTGCTACATGATACATTACCTTATGGCCCTTATGGTTGATAAATACGGACTGCTCGCCAGTATAGCACTTGGTTGTGTTCAATCCGCCAGCATAGTCATTCCATCCATGGAGGTCGACCATGCGACCGAGGGTGGCGAGGAACCGGGCAAACTCAGGCGTGATCTCTTGATTACTAAACATCTCCTCCTCCGTGGTCTGGCCCGGGAGCTGCAGCAGGACGCCTACGGTGTGGCTCCGGTGCTGTTCTCGAAGCATCACCTCGTAGGCGCTCAGCTGGTCAACCACGGTCGGAGAGGCGGGCAGGATGCGCCAGGCGGCTGTGGATAGGTCTGTATCGCCCAGAGCATGACTCGGGCCGAGGGCAGCGGCGACTATTGACTTGATTGTGGGTCGTTTGGTGAATAACCGGCGGAACGGGGGCACCGGCACCGCTGTCTCGGGCATGTGTAGCATCTTGGTACTACTGGAGTCCCGCAGGAGGATGTTATACTGCCTAGGGGTGCCGGGGGCAGAGTCTGCGGCGTCCGGGATCGAGTCGAATGAGCCATCGGGCGATTGAGAGGGGCTCGGGGTCTCAGAAACGGATACAGACGCTACCACTGGGTTTGCTAGCCCATCGCTGGACTTTGGAAGGAACGCTATGAAGTTGTGGTGTTGGAATTCGCGAAAGTTAAGATGGTACGGCTTTGCAATGTGGTCTGGGTCTTCTAAGATGCGGCAATCGCGGTGCCATTCATCTATACCGGAAACAGCACTGTCGGAAGCAACAATTTCACGCTTCCAACCGCTCTTTACCTCCATCGCCATCGCCTTCACTAGATATATGCACGGTCAGACGATAACAACGTAAATCGACCCTGCCTAACCTTATGATTGTAGCCAGCAGTGAATAGGCAACACACCTGCCGAGTTTAGCTGGTGCCGCTTGAAAGCTTCTTGGATGATGCGTGTCAGCTGTGACTCATTGAAGCAAGCAAGCATTGTTACGGGTGAGAAGAGAATAGGCCATATAAACCACTCAGACGAGTCTATTCCTAGGTATTGGGCCATTCAACGTCTGACAGTTCACACCAACGAAGGGCTCAATCATGACAACAGCTCACGCAGCAATCAAATCCTTACACATTTACGAACGGCTCGAGCGTGATCTCAAAGCACGAGCAGGGGTAGTTGATGTCGAAGTTCGCGAGCACGTTGGGGTGGACCCATCCGAGAGATCCGATGACCTTCCCCTTGTACTCCACCACAGCTGCCCGGCCCTCTTTCACCATCAGGTGGTCGACCTTGGTGCGGCTGTCGTGCACCTCAGCGGGACGGATAGAAAGCTGGCCAGGGATGCCGAGGACGGTGGCGACTCGGCTGAGGACGCCGTGGGGGACCTCGAAGTTGTATTTCTCGTCAGAGAACAGGACACATACGCGGCGCTCGTTCTTGGCGCCAAGAGGGTTGGTGGGGTCGAGCAGGACGACGTCAGAGACCTCGAACAGCTTGAGGGGACGGGGTACGGACTTGTTGTACGCGACCGTCTTCAGCAGGCCGCACAGGAGGTTGTTCCTGGCCGCCTGGCACTCGGTCTGGCTGCTGTTGGCGATGAGGGCGACGTCCTTGGGGTCCGCAGGCGCCTGGTCCTTGAGGGGGGTGGGTTCGAGGCAGCGGGACGTCTCGTCGGTAGAGCATAGCACGAATGCGAGGGCCTCAGAGTACCCGGCGCCAGCCAGCTCGACGCGGAGGAGCTCTGTGAGCCTGTTGATGGGGAGCAGACCGCCAGTGCACCTCATCTCGGGCACGGAAGTGGGGATGCGGCCGAAGCCGTAGGCAATGGCGGCGTCCTCGACGACGTCGCATGCGTGGAGGACGTCCGTGCGGATCACGCAGGGCTTGACGTGCACGGCGCCGTTGTCTACGGTGACGGTGTGCATCATCTTACGGAGATAGACGGCCCACTCTTCCGCGGCGAGGTCAAGCCCGGTGTGGCGGTTGATGTAGTCCGCCTGGACGGTGAAGGTGTCAGCTGCGAGGTCGGGGTACACGCCGGCAGCGGCTAGCTGGCGCTCAGAGCAGTCGGGGTTGTACTTGACGAGGACGGGCTCGACGGTGAAGGGGTCCTTGCAGTAGCGAGAAAATGTACCCACGATGGTGTTGATCACAGCCTTGGCGCGGAACAGATCGGTAGCAGTGCATTCGATGAAAACGTTCTTGGTATCGGCCGACATCTTGGAGTAATCGCTGTTGATGATGGGTGGGAGTGACAGAATGCGGTCAGCACCGTCACGGACGGTAGGATAGAGGGGCGAGTCACGGATGATCGGCAGATACTCCTTGAGGTGAGCGTCGGCCTCGTAGAACTCCATCAGACGCTTGCCGTTCATGACCTCGATCTGGTTCAGGGGGGCGAAGGAGATGCCCGTGACGGGGTCGACTGCGCGATAGGTGAAGGCCTTGGTAGCACCCTCGGCGGCCTCGATCTTGTCGAGATCGTGGGTACCGATGGCAACAAGAGCGCGGCGGCGGCAAATGTTGTGGTGGAGCTTGTCCTGGAAGTCAATGAAAGACGCATAGGACTCCTTGGTGAAGGTAACGTCGCGGAGGATGGCGCCTACGATGTATGGGCGGACAGAATCGGCGGATTTGTCCACCGTGATGGTGTACTCGGGCTCCTTCGTCACCCGCATGGGTTTGGCGGCCTCAGTACCGGTGAAGGCGTTGAGGCTGATGATCATACCTTCGGCGCAGCAAAGTTCGGGGCGGTTGGCGGGGACATCGACCTTGTACTGAGTGATGCCGTCCTCGACGACGACATCGTCCAGTTCGAGGCCATAGGAGGCGCTGAGCTTATCAAAGCTCTTCTCATCGGTAAGATGAAGCTCCTTGAGCAGGAGATCGGCGGGTACACTGATCGTTGGCATCGCAGCGAGTGCTCTGGAAACGACTCTGCCAGAGTCAACAAAAGGATGCCGCCCCAGAGGCATTGGATCGTGCATTGTGGGTTTATAGCGTCCCAAACATCGCCTGGAGCCTTTTTAGTTTTTTGCAGGATGAGTTGTCTCGAGCAAACGAAAATCAGTCTCTACATGGCCCATGCATAAAAGACGTTCATGCTTGTATCCTGCCTGTATCCCTGTGTAGCTCTCGCTTGTTGTTTAGATGAAATGATGCAAGATTTACTCCTGGGGGACCTCGATCTCGCCAGCCTTGATAGCAGCCTGGACCTCAACGGGCGTCTTGCCGTCAACGGTGCAGCCAAGAGAGTTGGCAGTGCCAAGCATCTCGAGAACGGCACCCTGGAAGGAGCGGGCAAGAGTGCGCTCGCGCATGACACGGGCAACCTCGTAGACGTCCTCGATGGTCATGTCGCCATCGTGGGTGATGCCCTTGACAGACTTGTCGCGGGGAGCCTCCTTGAGGGCCTTGACGAGAAGGGAGGAAGCGGAGGGAACAACGGAGACGGTAGCCTGGCGGTTCTGGATGGAAAGCTTCACAGTAACCTTAAGGCCCTTCCAGTCCTTGGTGTTCTTGGCAATATCCTCACCAATCTTCTTGGGGGGAACACCGAGAGGACCGACCTTGGGGGCAAGAGCGGCAACGGGAGTAACCTCGCCACCAACAGCGCGGAGCATCACGATGTGAACAGCGGTGGGATCGAACTTCGGGGGCATCTATGTAACAATCAACGCATTTCAAGCCTGTAGAGGCTCTCTGAGGGACGTACTTCCTATCCTCTTCGGGTTCTGCAAAGGAAAAACCCATTCGTGGTAAAAATGGCCAAAACAATTTTTTGGCGTCGTCAGGGGCCTGCGTGACGCTAACTAGGGTGCATAGGCTTGGTTATGTGTATAAGATTGTCTTTCTGGCTGTTGGAAAAATTGTTTGAGCATTTCACGGCTGTATGGTAGAAGTCAAGTCTCATCTCTAAGTTTCGGAACCTCAACAGTTCTAAGCGATGTTTATTCGCATGTGATTGGAGACGTCAGAGGTAGACTCAGTGTCAGCTCAAATCTCTGGAACCCAGAAGTCGACCGTGTAGCCCGCCGAAATGAGCAACGCTTTGGACGGATGCCAGACACAGCAAGAAATGGGCGACTGCTCAACGAGAGAAGTAACATGCACAGGTGCGGAGGCAGGATTGTTGATATCGTAGAAGCTAAGGCCAGTCGCATCACCAATCGTAACAGACGACTCATCCCGGGTAAAAACGGGCCTATGGATGACGTTATCGGCCTGCTGGTGGCCTGTAAACACAGCCTGCTGCTTGAACTCGCGTAGGGTCTTGAACATGTAGATCTCACCGTTACTTGCGCTGAGAAGCAGATAGTTAGACGTCGGACTGAAAGTCATGTGGTTGAACTGTACCTGCGTACTGTCCTTAACCTGACCGGACTGGAAAGGCTTAGCCTTCTTCTCGGGGTACATCTCGATCTTCGAGTTGGCGGCAATAGCGAAGACGAGACCACTGGTATCAAAGGACGCGACTGCGCCGCTCTCTGTAGGGATGCACATGATGGGCTTCTCTGAACGAAGGTCCCAGATCCTCACCGTGTTGTCATCTGACGCGGTGATGAAGGTGTCCGACCTGGGGTTCTGGTGGAGTGAAGTAACCCGACCCTGGTGACCGGTGAAGACGCGCTGGACCTGGTGGGTCTCGGCATTGAGTAGTCGGATGCCGTAGTCATACTGGTTGGTCGTTGTGTACAGCAGGTAGTGGGGGAGGTTGATGAAGGTCATCCGATCGATACCGTCGGCAGAGCCATCGGAGATGGGGTATTTGTGAGAGATGGAGCCGTCGGACAGGTTGTAGTAGTTGATCCTGTTGTCGAACGTCGCTGCAATAATCTCGTTGTTGAAATTGATGCACAGGTTCTGAATCATGGACTTCTTGGGCTGTGTGAGGGTGAAAGAAGGAATAAACAAACGTCTTTCAGAATACTATCATGCTTGCGCACAACCTTCATGCTCTTGAACACATCTGGGCCCAGTTTGAGAGACATCCCGCCGGAGGTCATCAATTGATTGAAGGGTTCACGCCTCAGGCTTGACGCCTCAAAACTAACGGAGACAGCAAGAGTGTACAAGTGGTGCGGCTCGGGATGGTCTCTTTTTGACTGCAGCACTGGTCTCGTCACCCGGGAGAGAATTGAACATCGGTGCCAGGCGCCGGCCGTAGACGCAAGATGCCATCATAGTCGTATCAAAGCCTGCATGGCAACAGTTTACGGGGACGCTCTTGGATAGGCTAATGCATCAACGCTCTGCCGTGTGGCTGGGCAACTGCCACAAGGACGAAACCATCCACGATGGTGAGAGCGTAATGGCATAGTTGGCAATACCTGAGTCTCTTGCCATCGAAGGCCCTTCCAAAGCAACAAACAAGACAGTTGGGGTTCAAATACCGTTGAGCGGCTATTTACCATCGCACTTAGAAACGAAGCTTCTCGAAGAACCAGGGAGACTTGTTGCTCTTGTAGGACTTCTCGAAAGACTCGCGGATCTGCTGAACAGCAGCCTTCTTAAGAGCGGGCTCAGTGAGGGACTCGGTGTGGATAAGCTTGCGCTCCTTGGCAATCTCGTAGCGGTGGCGAGTCGGCATCATGTGCTGATAGTTCACGCGCTTGACGAAGGGCTTGACCTTGTTGCGGCGGGCAGCCTTCTTCTTGTCCATGGCCTTGGTGACCTTGCGGGGGGTACGCTCGATGCCAGCGACGATGGCGTGGGCGAACTTGTGCTCGTTGGTGCCGTTATCATAGGCGCGGATCACGACAGCCTTCTTGCCAGCGAAACGGCCCTGGAGGACGAGGCAAACACGGCCGGACTTGATAACAGAAACTAAGTAAGTTCAAAATGAGATAATGAGCGCATTCGCAACATCGGAAACGCTCTGAAGGACATACTGGGCTCCATAGAGATCAACTCGTTCACAGCAAGGGGAAGCAAGAAAAACCTTTTTCCATCTGAAAATGGTGTAAACTATTTCTCACGCTCTTGATGACGAGCAGCAGACTGCTGATCCTTATGACGGCTGTAGAACCTACTGTTGTACTGTACCAGCGTCAGATTTCTTTCAATGATGGCGGAGGTATTGGAATCATAAGGTCTGGTAACCGCGTGCGGAAACGGTAAATCATGGCTAACCAATGAATTTTTGCCACATGGGTGACTTCGTTGACGCTGATCTCGCTGAGACATAATTTCCTCAAGCGCATTGTGCCAAGAGGTGTTGGGCGAGAAACTTGGGTCGGCAGATGCTTTGGCTGAGGCATGAGACGACCATGGCACGCCAAGATCGCGTGATATCGCTGATTTGACATCTTCACTGTGCACCTTAAGGTTTTGTCTCGTCAGCGCGATGAGTTTGGCGCCAGATGAACACACACACACACCAACTGGGCCTGATGTCTCGCCATTCGTTAGTTCCGTTGCTCCATTACTGCCAAAACAGCCTGAAAATGGAAGTGAGAAGCACATCAGTCTTCTGCCCAAGATCCCCGTAGAACCCGACCATGCTCCATCCGCGCCTCCGATGCCGACTCTTCTAGTAGATAAGGAAGCGCGTGATGAAGAGAAGAACGCCACCTGGCCTGGAGACTTCAAACCGGAGCTCCCCCACAAACCTGGCACATTCAGGGATAGAAGGAGAGAAAACGGCGGCATCAGAAAGCAAAGGGGGAAAGCGTTCAACCCCATGCAATACTCCGTTCTCTATCACTGCCACAAAGCCCAGGCGTACCCCTCGCGCGAAGCCATCGCCGCCATTGCCACCTACGCCAACCTCGACACTGCAAAGGTCAAGGTCTGGTTCCAAAACGCACGGCAGCGTGGTATACCCGACGTGGCGCTCATGCCGCTCCCGGTAGATCCGCTTGACATCATGGCAGGCAAAGTCACGTCGGAACTACCGATTCAGCCGTACCACGAGGGCCCGCATGAAATACTGCCGCCGCCGTTCATACCGCCTCTGGAAAAACTTGACGTCGGCGTGCAGTGTAGTTTGATACCGTCAAGATTCTTGGAGATGCTGGAGAGAGGAGAGCTCGACCACCTGGATAGATGAGGGGGGCACGCACGTGAAGCCGTGGACCTAGCCAGTGTTGTCTCGATCATGTTTCTATTCTATATTCCTTTAAAATGCTTATTCAACGCCAGTCAATTGAGTGATCTCGAATTTATTTATAGCTTCAGTCACACACCATCTCAGAGATAACCCACTCCTGTATCCACACTGCCCTGGGCCTTGGGGCATCCGGCATGTCGAGTTTGACCATTCATGACCGGTGTATCTTCCAAATGTCGATTAACGTCCCAAAAGTTGAAAAATGAAGAGCGGGTGAGCGGATTAGTAGACTAGATGGGAGTTGTGTGACCTGGTCCGTTTGCGTGATTGGGGGTATGGAATTTGGCGGAAGTTTTATGGCGCTGTCTCGAGAGGAGCGCCTCTGCCAAGAAGAAAAAATAGCTGGATGCCTCCTGCAACGATGCTCCCACTGAATGGGCACCGTTTTACGGGAATTTACGTCTACTGAGGTGTATCGTAGCTGCTTTGAGTCGCGAGCAGTCGCCGCGCCACGACGATCAACCTTTTGCAAGGAAATGGCCCGGGACAAGCTGAGCAAAGAGGGGAAATCCATCGAAGAGATATACTCTGTAACCCTTGAGGTCAAAGATCGCGAGCTGAGGGAAATGGACCGGAATCTGAAGCAAATTACCGCAAGCTCCATGAAGCTCATCGACGCCGTCACAGAGATGCTAGAGACGAGCGCCGGGAAGGCGTTACCGTCCAAATCCACGCTTGAAGCGCACCTCAACGAACTGCGGCTGTCGTTGAACCCCCCCGCTGTTGGTACCGCACTCCCCTCCGTCCATAGCGGACAAGAACCCGATCGGAACTACCGCGCCCTATACCTTAAAGAGCGCAATGAAGTCCGCAAGCTGCAACACCAGCTGAGCAAGCTCCGCCGCGCCCCTCCCACGATTGTCGATGAAATCACCGCGTTCGAGACACAAGAGGAGTACCAACTCAACCTCTCCCTCGGCCGCTCCCCACCAGCGGGCATGTCGGCCTCCCCGTTCACGGGCACCGCCATCCCCTCCCCGTCGCCCGACACACTGGTCGGATCCCCGTGTCTGATCGAACCTCTCATGGACCACCGTGCTGAGGCCCACGCGGGTCGTGGACACGCCCACGGCCATGTTTACGGCATGCCGTCGTGGGGCATGGGGCCAATGTCTCTCCCGTCGGGACACATCCCTCACCACGGGCCGAAGAGCGTTGACCTGGGGCACCACCTCTTTGATTCTTGAAACTTATAGCTGCTGTATACATACAAAAATAAAAAGGAGAAATTTTACTGTCGTCTGGGGTGTTTGGCGCGGGTGAGGCTGGGACCATGTTAAAAGCAGCTTGGTGAAGAGATTACTTGCATATGGTTATGTTGCTTTCGTTCCATGCTTGTTGAGTGCTTCTCTGGGGTAAAATTGTCGGCTCCCTTCAGACTGCAACTGTGGTTCTAAATTTTTGCGCGGTTTAGAGCAATTTCGACTCAAGCTGGAGTCGAAAGACGAAATCACCTATCATGGCTGACGCTGACGGTTGGGGTGATGCTCCGGAGGTTCCTCCCACTACTGAAGGTTTCGGTACTACCGAGACTACTTCAAATGATCGTGACGATCGGAATTCCCGTGATGAATTCCGCCTTTTCATTGGCCGCCTCTCCTACGAAATGAGGCGCGACGAGTTCGATGAAATCTTTGAAGGCCTTGAGGGCTGCTGCGATAAGCACCTTTGTGAGGGCAAGGGCTTCGGTTTTGCTTCTTTCGAGACCAGAGAACAGGCCGATGCCGCCAAGCAGGCCATCGACGGCAAGGAGGTTGCTGGTGGCCGCACCGCTAGCTGCGAGGACGCCAAGCCCCGTGGCCCCCGTCGTGATCGCGGCCCCCGCCGTGACCAGCCCTATGGTGACGATCGCCGTGGCGGCTTCCGTGACGACCGCCGTGGTGGATTCCGTGACGATGAGCGTCGTGGTGGCTGGCGTGATGACCGCCGTGGTGGATTCCGCGATGATGACCGCCGTGACGACCGCCGTGGTGGCTTCCGTGACGATGAGCGTCGTGGTGGCTGGCGTGATGACCGCCGTGGTGGATTCCGCGATGATGACCGCCGTGACGACCGCCGTGGTGGCTTCCGTGACGATGAGCGTCGTGGTGGCTGGCGTGATGACCGCCGTGGTGGATTCCGCGACGAGGCCCCCCGTGATGACCGCCGTGGTGGATTCCGCGACGAGCCCCCCCGTGATGACCGCCGTGGTGGATTCCGCGACGAGGCCCCCCGTGACGATGCCGCTCCCGCCGATAGCCACTGGAATTAAACCTGAGACTTGACCCGACGCCGTGAACGCGCTGCCTGCCTACCATCAAGACTGCTTGTGAAGTGAAAAGCTGCAGGTCTTTTGCTCTTTGGTCGATGATCCTGACCCTTCACGCCAGGCGCACAAGATATTGAGAATTCAGGGTGGCTCGGCCCAGTTCATGGTGCATCGTCCCACCGGAAACCCGCTGGAGGTCGACGGGTTCGAGTTGCGTGAGTCGCCTGCATACATAGGGCTATGCCTATGAAACTTCAGTTTCTTGGCTGTGGGAGCTATGTTAGCGACTATGGGAACAACAACATGGTATTAGAGATCAATAGACGCAGGATGTTGATTGACTGTGGGTTCACTCTGCGAGAGTCCCTGGTTACTGCTCGGTTGAAGCCCAACGACTTTGATGCCATATTCATCTCACATCAGCATGGAGATCATATCCATGGGCTAGAATACATCGTAACATACTCTCTTTCTTGTCCAACACTCATCCCAGCTGGTCGTCGTATTCGTTTGTTTCTCCCAAAGGTCCTGGTGCCTGTTGTCCAGACCTTGCTGCGTCCCCTGTCGCAGAGGAATGAAGGCATGTTCGGCATTGATGCCTTCTTCAACGTCACCATCCTCGACGAGACCGGCTTCGACTGGATGGGTGTCCATTTCGACATTGACATCATGCCGCACATCAGATTGCCGAACAAGCCCGAGATGGTCAGCCATAGCCTGAGATTCCCTGCCCCTTCTGGCGAGCAGGTCTACATCACGACCGACTTTTGTGCAGAGGTCGCGACAGCATCTGAACGGGATAAGATCATGGCCCATTTCTCACAGAGTGCTAGAATTTACCACGACTGCGAGACTACAGCCCGGCCTTCAGGCGTTCATACGAACATCCGCACTCTGGCCGCCTACCCCGCCGACATCAGGGCCAAGCTAGTGTGCATGCACTATACCAACCCCGCTATGATCCGAGAGGTGTTGCCCGGTGTGCCCTGTGTCACCCGGTACACTGTGTACGATCTGTCCAAGGTGTGAGTGGTGGTGGTTGAAGCACTCGTTGGCTGCTCAGTCTGGCACTGAGTCTGGCAGAGAAACCAACACACTAGTGTTCAACTGACGGGGCTGCATGATTTAAGTGTAAAAGGTGCTCTCAAAGGTCGAGAACCTGCTCGTAGAGGGACTTGGCAACGACGTCAACACGATCCTTCGTCAAGGTATCGATCTCGGCACAACGAGCCTCCGCTGAAGACTGGAGGTCCTCCAGTTCCTTGAGAGACTCTTCGGCAAGCTTGGCAACCTCGGCCTGGTGCTTCTCCTCGGCCTCCAGCTCGGCTTTCTTGATCTCGGCACGAGCTTCCTCGTTCGCCTGGCGGATCAGAGCAGCGCGGTCATTCTTGGCAGCCTCAATGCGCTTCTTACCATGAATTTCTGCTTCGTTCAGCTTAGCGATGTTCCCACTGTCCATAACCTAGTTGTCGCTTGTTCTGTGCATGAAAAAATATGCGACGGCGTCTGGCGGTATGGTCTGAACTGGGTCACCGCCTTGGAGGCTCGGTTACCACTGGCCGCACTATCGCAAGCTTGTTCATCTGTGCCATTTTACTTGTCGATGTCAATGCGTCCAGCCGATTTAGAACGCTCAAGTCGGCCGTCCAAGATATTAGGCTTCTGGGGGCGGTCAACCACAATGCTATCCGGGTCTGTTTCATGCAACTCATCGCGATATTGGAGGCAGGTCTCGCGTTGTGCATTTTACAGGCAGGCTAGTTTCTCGCAGGCGCATCTGATGACTTCGCAGCGACCAACTGGGAAGAAACCCTCTTCCAAGAAGAATAGAACTCCTGAAACTAAGCCTGTGCGTACCAAACGCAATGAAGTGTTGCGTATGATCGAGAATGCAGCGATTATTGTAGAACAGGAACAAAACGTCCTTCCTCCTCCAAAGAAGCATGAAACCAAGTCTGATTCAACCAAACCCATTCGTGCGCCAAAGGGTAAGGCAGCATCGCTCTCTTTCCTGGCCCCGATCGGCCCTGCCACGCCACCGCCCTACGCCCCGTTTAGTCACCTCCTCCCCTTCACGCCCCTGGACGTGGAGGCCCTGGAGCTCAGGGAGAGCCTCAACCCCAGCAATATTGAGCGGTCGGCCTGGATGTCAGCTGAACAGGATGCCAGGCGGTGCGCGACTACTATCTGGCCAGGCATGTGGCTCTCGCGGTTCGGATCGGTGAGTACGGGTATCCAGCGGTCAGGGGATGACTTGGACCTTTGCTGCGTCATACCATCTGGCCAGAACAGCGAGCCCACCCGCGCTGCCTTCGTGAATGCCCTATCAGTCTCGGGTTTCACCATCAAGTCCACTACCAAGGACAAAATCCACGCAAAGAGCCGCATAGGTGTCTCTGTCGACATCTACCTCCGTCTCCCGGCGGCGGTCGACCCCCTAGTCCCAACCTCGTCATTTATTGAACGTCTCACTGCAGGACCCGACCCGAGGCCGAGAGACCTCATCGTTTTGGTCAGAGAATGGGCGGAGAGAGCTAAGCTGACTGGCGAGGGCGGGGTGAGTAAGGTCGTGCTCGACTGTCTGGTCGTCGCTTTCCTCCAGAGACTAGACGTCACCGTGCTTCCGGTTCCGCAGGATAAGGCTCTGTTGGACCAATCGCCCAGGCCTGTTTGCTGGATTTCCACGAATACAGATGGACTCCATTCCTTGCTTGCTGGGTTCTTTAAGTTTTTGGCAAAGCGAGAGTTGAAGACGGCTGTTATTGATGTAACAACTGAGCCACTTGTGGAAAGGACGGAGCTTGGGTTCGAATCAAATCGGGGACCAATTTGTGTGCGGTGTCCGGTAAGTGGAGTTGACATGACTGCAGATTTGCCGGAAAGCTGGGGGTCAGCTTGGGTGAAAGCTTGCCGGATGGCCGACCGCAAGGGCCGGAACCTTCTGACATTACTGAGGTAGATTCTGTTTTATAAAGAGGCAGTCTGCTATCGGTTTTGTTGTGGTCGTATCGTGGTGACAATGCTCGGTGTGTGTGCTTTTTCCGTGGGTTGCAGTTTAGTCCAACACGGACTGTGCTATTGAAGGGTCGAACAATGTGTTTATACTGCGCAACACTGCCCTGAAGAATATGAGGAAAAGTGCAAGGCACACAACTAAGCAGCGAATGACACACAGGGTCTCCCAACACTTGGGCCCACCAAGATATCGGACTTGTGGACATAAAGCATTATCGCTCACTCAACATCAGGACTTGACTGGTGAAGTTTCATGTTCGACCGTTATATGCGTCACTATGCATAACACTCGATTCTCACCCCGACATGTTGTCGTAATGGAGTGACCTATTTTCTCGACACAGATTTGCATCAGCATTCAAGCAAAATTGGCTGCACTCTGATTCACTCTCATCCGCATCCATTTATCATAAAATACGCCTCTTGTCACTCAACCCTCATGCTGATAACGCTCAGCCCGCCCCTTCATGCCCTCCTCGATCATGACAGGTCCGCCAGTGGCCGGAACCCATGTGACTGGGTTGACTGCATGCTTAGTCAAAGAAACAGATTCAGTAGATTCGCTCAGATCTGATACAATCTTGGCCATGTTGCGGAGGTCGGTCTGATATCGCGTGGTGAACCAGTCGACCGAGTCGATCGATGCCAGGAGCTCCATCACGGTGGCGACTGGGTAGGGCACGGTGGAGCGGTCGAAGAAGGCGTTGGCCTGCCACTGGGGGACCGCGGTGTTTGGGCACTCGGTGGCAACGACCCAGCCGTCGATTTCGGGGAAGTTGGTCATCTTGTCCGGGGTCGGGTCCGCGAGGTAGCATACGCGTGCGGGCAGTCGGCGAGACTCAAGGTGGCGCTCAAGCGCGTCGAGTGTGCGGTTGAGCGGGTCGCTCGGGGCATGTAGGATGGGCAGGAGGCCGATGCAGGTGCACTGCTTCAGTGAGTTCATGACTCCGTAACGACGCCTCGTGGGCACCACGCCTGCGACAAAAACGCCTGGACACGAGCAGTGGATGATCTTAGAGTCCATTCTGAGGTGGGTTTCAAGGGCCGACTCGGCGCCAACGTAGACAGGGGTCGCATCGGCCGGGACGAACCTGCCATGGATCGACTTGAGCTCGCCGGTCGGGTCTTCCATTTGCTGGATCGATGCATCAAGGCCCAGGCCGACTAGAGCGTCTGCGAGGGCTGGCAGGAGGCACCAGTTGGAGTACTCTGCGACGAGGACAACATTGCCCCAGCCCTCACTCTGGCACGCTTCCACGATGGCCGTGGCATCGGCCATCATGTCAGTAACGTCTGGGATCGAGGGCAGGACAAGGTGCGGGAGAGACGAGGGAGCGAAGCACGTGTCCCCGATGTAGATGATCGCCTCGCAGTTAGCGCGCATCGCGGTGAGGTCGTCAACACAGCAACGCGCAACATGGTCTCCATGGAAGATCACAGAAGTCGCGGGGAGCTTATCTGTGAGCTGCCTGAAGATCTCCATGCTGTCCTCGAGCGTGTGCTTGCCGGGGCCACTCTGAAGCATCACAGAGCCATAATCACGCGCAAAGTCAACGCCCCGCGCCACTATCTGCTCCAGAAACTGCTTCTCCATGGACCTTGCCTTCTCAGCAATATGCAGTTTATGTCAGCTCTAGATGTGCTATGCTGTGTTGAAGGGTCCAACAATGTTTTAATTTATGTTTTTATGTCCATTCAGCTTATATAATCTTCCTTGACCCTTGTCCAGCGTGTCCATCTCTTGGGGATTTTCGTAAATTCACGGTCCTAGTACAAGTCACACCTCTCCACTCTCCTCAGCCCGGCCGAGCAAGCCGCCAGATTGGTTACTGTTATATTATGCCGAGTCGGGTTCACCACCCATATGGACGGCGCACTCCTTCTCATCGGCCTTCATCTCCTCAGCGGGATTCTCTCACGTGACAGTCTGGCCACTCCGATGCTATACAATCACCATGCTGTACTGCTTGGTCCAAGATATGTTTACCCTAAGTCCGCACGGTGGGTTCAGCCCGGCCGGTCAGCTCGACGAGCTTGGTAGCAGCCAGCGCAGTCGCCTCCATGCCCGCGAGCAGCTCGCTAGCGGGCTTGAGCAGGTCAGCGTCGTCCTTGGCCACTTCCTTCTCGATGTACACGCGGACGGTTGCACCAGAGGACCCAGTGCCGCTCGTACGCACGACGAAACGCCCACCGTCGCAGGGGACGATGATGCCTTGGTGCTCGGCGACGGAACCATCAACGGGGTCGACGTACCTGAAGTCGACGGCGCCCTCAGCAGCGGCGGCGGCGTCCATGACGGCCTTTCCCTGCTCGGTGGTGAGAGCCTCGTAGTCGAGGCGCTGGTACGCATTACGGCCGTTCTCACGCCAGAAGCTCTCGACGATAGTCTGCACTGTGACGGTGGGGTCGGTCTGGCGGGCTACGGCGATGATGTTGAGCCAGGCCAGCACCGCCCAGAGGCCGTCCTTCTCCCTGATGTGGTCAGAAGAAGTGCCGAAGGACTCCTCGCCGCAGATGGAGCAGCGGTCGGCGTCCATGAGGTTGGTGAAGAACTTCCAGCCTGTCGGAGTGGAGTTGACCTCGAGGTTCAACTTCTTGGCCACAACGTCGAGGGCAGCAGAAGTTGGCATGGACCGCGCCACACCCTTGAGACCGTTCTTGAAGTAGGGAATGGCCTGGTGTTTGTCGGCGATGACTGCCACCGAGTCAGATGGGGTCACGAAGAAGTTGTCGCCAAGAATCATGTTCCTGTCGCCATCGCCATCGCTAGCAGCAGCCACGGTGACCTTGTTGTCAGCGTAGCAGAGCTCTACGAGGTCCTTGGCGTATGTCAGGTTGGGGTCGGGATGGAGACCGCCAAAGTCGGGCTTGGGGTCACAGCGGAGCAGGAAGGAGGACGGGAAGCCGAGGATCTCACCGAATATGCGCTGGGCGTAGGGGCCGGTGACACCGTGCATGCCGTCGAAGAAGAACTTGAAGCCCGCAGTTTTGGCAAGGGCGCGGATTGCGTCGAAGTCAAAGATGGTCTGCATCAGCTCGGCGTAGGTGGCGGTAGGGTCTGTTACCTCCACCACGGTTGATCCGATGGTGGTGGTGCCGAGAACGTGGATGTCGACTCTGGCGGAAGTCTCCATGGAGATCTCGGTGATCTGCGTCGTATGCTTGTAGATGATGTCAGTAAAAGACTCGGGAGCGGGGCCGCCGTTTGTGGGGTTGAATTTCATGCCCATATCGCCGTTCTTCCCGCCCGGGTTGTGAGACGCGGTCAGGATGATGCCGCCGAGTGCCTTCTGGTCGCGAACAACAGCGGAGAGGGCAGGTGTGCTCATGAGACCGTGCTGGCCGACGAGGATGCGCTTGAAGCCGCGGGCGACACCGATCTTGATGATCAGATCGATGGCCAGCTCGTTGCCGTAGCGGCCATCACCGCCAACAACAAGAGTGCCGTCAAAGCCAATACCGTTCTCCTTCATGGCGCTGAAGAGGCTTTCGATCCAGTTGGCCATGTAGTTTTCCTGCATGAACACAGAGGTCTTCTTACGGAGCCCGGAGGTACCAGTCTTCTGAATAAAGCAGGTCAGAGGAAACATACCTGGTCCAAATATGCCTTAGTTGCCAAAGTTTCGATCATCTTTGCAGTACTACGATTTTCTGGATGACACGTGTCAATTC
The DNA here is from genome assembly GCA_019828565.1 of Carpediemonas membranifera. Classification (NCBI taxonomy): domain Eukaryota; phylum Fornicata; genus Carpediemonas; species Carpediemonas membranifera. The sequence goes on along the minus strand of JAHDYR010000038.1, from coordinate 1,315,103 downwards.
GTTCATCGCCGGTACGCAACGGATCAAAGCGTAAGAGATCGTATGTGGGACTGGGGAACGGTGGAAAGGGCTCCCTGCTGGGTTGCCCTGGAATGATTTCGAGAATTTTGGGATTTGACACCTGGGTTGAGTGCGGTCGTTTGGACAGAGTACTGGCAGAACAGAGATTAAAAGACGAGGAATGGGCAGGGATCGCGACAAGCTCGCGAATAGTGGTCAGGACTCACCCGAATCGCCCGTCTCTCTTTGAACTCGTCAATTGAGATTAGATGGGAAAGGTCAAGCGGGCTGGGAATGTCCAGAAGAAGAAGCCCGAGGGGTTAAAACAAACTATGAAACAGAAACTAGACCAGGGACGCTTTCGTATGCTGAACGAGATGTTCTACACGACGAAAAGCGATGAAATCAAGACCATGGTCGACAAGGACGAGGAGCTCCTCCATATATACCACAGAGGGTATCGATCGCAGGTTGAGAAGTGGCCTGTGCGCCCGCTAGAGCTGATCATCAAGGAATTGAGCAGTTCGAAGGGCCTTGTGATTGGAGACTTTGGATGCGGCGACGCTGCTCTTGCCGAGCGCCTATCCGCCAAGCATACAGTTCACTCCTTCGACATGGTTGCCATCAACGACCGAGTAACCCCCTGCGACATCTCCAACGTCCCCCTCGACACGGGCGTCCTCGACGTAGCCGTCTTTTCTCTCAGCTTGATGGGGCCAAACTATGCTCAGTTCATCAAAGAAGCGTGCCGGTGTCTCAGGAAGGGCGGGCGTCTCATCATTGCCGAGGTGTCGTCTCGTATGGCTGGGAGGACGAAAGATGCTTTCGTCGAGGCAGTGATCGCCAGTGGCTTCAAGCTCTCGAGCTTAGACGACCGCGACTACTTCGTCTTGATGAAATTCGCGGGCTATGACGGCAAGGGGCGACTGGGAAAGTTCCCCGAACTCAAGGCCTGCACTTACAAGAAAAGGTGACAAGCCATGGCTCATAAATTCGGTTATTAAGCTGGGGTGACCCTCACCCTAGTCCCAGTAAATACTGCGCTTTATCTAAAACTCCCAGATGTGGCCCATATCAAGACCACCAGCCGCCAGCCGCCAGCTATCGTTCAGGGGCACGAGCATGGGTGTAGAAATGCTCGACCCACCCACCTTGCCCGCAATATGCATGCCGGTCATGCCTATAAACAGTCGCGCGGGCCCGGGAATGACTGCGACCTCGAGGAATGAGTCCAGCTGGAGCGGCAGCCATGAGCTGACCTCGGGCTGCTCGCTGCCCACCCCGAGGCCGCCAGCCTCGTTGGGGCCGAGGCCCATCCACTTTCCGTTGTCCGCTCTTCTCGCATAGATTGCATCAACTGAGATGCAGAAGGCCGATACCGGCCACGGGAACCGGAGCGGGGTCGGCGTGGTGAAGTACGTCTTGTTCTCAGGCAGGCACGGCCTCAGGAAGCACCTGATGCTTGGCGGGGGAAGCAGCTCGGCCGACCCTGCAAAGGCCACCTCGCCCCGCTCGACAGAAACGAAGATTGAGTAGCACGGGAACTGCACGATATCCGTCCACTTCCCCCTGACCTCCGTGAATAGTGTCAGATCGCCGACCCGACCCACCCCGCACAGCCCCTTGTGGTTCGACCCTGTGGCAAGCCAGGAGGAGTCGGCCGTCCGAATGAGCCCGTTATACGGGTTGAGGAAGACCGTGTCGATGTTTAGACCCGGGGGTAGTGGGACCTTGGCGAAGCGGGTGACTGGTTTGGTGTGGTCCACCCCGAGCTGTCCAAACGTGTTGTTACCGGCCGCCACGACGCCGACAGTAGTCTCAATAGCGCTAATCTCATGACTCCGCCATATTCTCCTGAACGGCTCGTGCTTTCTGAACACGGGGAGACTATCGACCAGACGCTGGAGAGCTGGCACCCCTCTGAATGAGACCAGTGAGGGGACAATGATCCTGCTCCGCAATGACCCAAGTCCCAGCTGGCCCTGGCTGTTATCGCCCAGACCGTAGAGGCCGTGGGACGTGACCAGGAGGTAGGAGGGGCCGTCGCCGTGGAGCTGGGTCACCCGGTGGCACCGGACTCGCCTATATGCCCCTCGGACTTCTCGGTTGGGTGTGGCGACCGAGTACTCACTTCTAGTGGTGGTGAAGAAGTGGCCGTGGTAAAGTGCGTATGAGTCCTCAGGCACGACTGCACCGACTCGGTCAGTCTCCTGGTGGACGAAGAAGAACTTCTTGCAGAGGAACCAGAGGTGTTTGGCATACGGGGGGTAGGCGGCGCGGGTCTCTGGGCGCTGGGATGCGGTGGGCGTGTAGAGGTCGGGGTCCGCACCCGCCTCGAGCATGATCGCCCAAATCGTGCCCTGGAGCAGCGTGAAGACACGCTCAGGCAGCTTCTGGCCCTCGCTCAGGGGGATATCCATGCTCACACTCGGCTGGATCTCATCGGTCGCCTGTGTCAGGATTGGCGCGTGAATGTCGTTGATGAACTCAACAACCTGCATCGCCACGGCGGGACAGAGGTCCTGGAGCTGAGGCACGGCAGAGGCCAACAGGAGCTTGATCTCCTCTATAGTAGGGCATGCCTGGGCCGCGGGCCGCGGGGTTGGGATGAGGCTGTAGTCCGCGTACTGCGAGGCAACGGAGGTGAGTCGGGCAACCAGCTCAGTACATTGGGGGGCGAGGTCTTTGCACTCGTAGATGAGCCCGATAGCCTTGAGGAGAGCCTTGCCAGCCGTGGTGGTGGCGGCGTACCGCTGCTGCTGGTGTAGGAACAGGGCCTGCCGTTTGTGGTCCGGGATGTGGAGCTGCGCGTCGTGCATCACCTTAACTGCAGCGTCCATATCCCCAAGCTCGATGAGGCCGCGGGATTTGCGGTGCCAGCCTGTGTTAGTGGTTGTGGAGGAGGCATACCTTTGAAATTGGCTGGGTTCAGTGAGACGGCGTGATGGCTGTCGTCAACGCACTTTTGAAAGTTCTTCTGATGGAGATATACCTGTGCGCGGTTGGAATAGAGCATGGAATTCAGCTCGGGGTTGTAGCAGCGCTCGTTGATTGCCGCAGTGTATCCATCGAGTGCTGCGGTGAGATCACCGCGCTTCATTGCCTCATTGGCTAGAATTTTTAGTTCTTCAGCTACCTTCTCGGCTTCGTCAACCCAATCAGCCATTCTTGGAAATTCAGCGCGTGAAGAACCTAAAACTGCCCGACTCATGTTGCGCAGTATAAACACATTGTTGGGCCCTTCAATAGCACAACTCAGAATCAGCAATCGAAAGGCCCCAATCGTTGGAGAATGAGTAGACTGAGCATCGAGCTGCTGGGCGCCGTGGAGGCCCTGCCCGCCGAGCAGCTCGGCGACTCCCTTGACTGGCGCGAGCTCGAGCCGCACTGCCTCGACTACGTCCTCAACCAGGGCCAGTGCGGCAGCTGCTGGGCGTTCGGCAGCTCGACCGCGCTGAGCGACCGCTTCTGCATCAAGACGGGCAAGAAGAGCCTGCTCTCGCCCCAGGACCTCGTCGCGTGCGACTTCGCGGGCCAGCTCGGGTGCCACGGGGGCTACCCGAAGCGCGCATACGAGTATCTCGAGTTCTTTGGAAGCCCGTCGCTCGCGTGCTTCCCGTACACTAGCGGCGTGACCAAGGTCGCCGGCCACTGCCACCACTACTGCGCAGACGGCACGGCGCACCCGCATCGCTACTACGCGCAGAAGTTCAAGAGCAGGTCGTGCAAGGGCGCCAACAGCACCTGATTACCCAGGATTTGTGGCGACAACATTGAATCTAAGATATGTCAGACACACAAGGAGAGAAAGCAACATTCTCTCTGCATTTAGTGCTAACGGAGCTATTGGGTTTAACCGTTGCCAGTAGAGCCCGTGGAGGGACGCGGGAGGGTTCTCTCGCCAAGGAGCTCCGCAACGGGGAGCGGCATCTCAATTTCGGGGAAAGCAATAAGATCTGGGGGCATGGTGCCCCTTTTCGGGAGAATAGAGGGGAAAGAGACCATATCTCTGCTGTATTGGTTGCTGGTAGTTTGTGGCTGGAAAAATGAACCCATCAGTTTGAGCGTGATCCGGATGATACAAAAGCCAAACCCACCACCATCTCTCGAGCTGATATCACGCCACGCTCTCAGACCAATAGTAAACCAAAAAAGACCCCTGCCGCGAGCCATGCAGCAGTCACATCCCGAGCACATCACACTGATAATCCGCGCGCTTTACATCGGCACCCTGGCCCTACTTGCCTCTGTTCCGCATGCTCAGCGTCTTTGCCCTCTTCTTGTCCTTCTTGGCGACCTTGTCCTTCCGCTTCTCGGCCCGCTCCTCCTTGATGGCCTTCTTGGCCGCCTTCCACTCCTCCTTGGTCATGTCCTTCCGCTTGTACCGCGCCTCCTCGTCGGGCACGGACTCATCCCGGTGCCGACCCCCCGCCCCGTCAGAGTCACTCGACTCAGCCGAGTCACATGACCCATCGTCCTCGTCGTTTTCCTCATCATCGTCACCTTCGCTGTCCTCCCCGTCGTCTGCAGCCCGCAACATGGCCAGCATCGCCCTCCTCTGGCGGCCCGTGTCCGTGATGTCGTCCAGCACCCTGGGGATAAACTGCTGCATGAATACGGCCTCCTCGACCTCGTCCAGGGCATACGTGCCAGCCCGCACGGCGTCGTTCGTCTCCTGCCACATGCTCACGGCCAGCTTGCTCGACTTGACGTGGAGAGCACCCACAGCATCCTGCCAGGCAGCCTCCTTCTTAGCCAGAGTCTCCTCGTCATACGAGGCTTTGTTAGAGGGCGGTGACGTCTGCACCATGTGGGATGGGTCGGTGATGCACTCAAACACGGCCCTGCTGCTGGGAGTGATAACGCCTTGGGCCTGGAAGTAGCGGGTGACGTTCTTAATGTCACGGCGGAGGAAGTCGAAGGCTTGGTTGTGGTCGAGTTCGACTGATTGTGATACATCGATGACATAGACCTCTCCCCTACCTTTGGCGTCCTTCCCGTAGAGCATGTTGTACTCCGACAGATCGCCGTGCACTAGACCGGCTGCGTTATACATCAGGAACACGAATCTGAACGTCTTGAGCCACGCCTTGACCAGCGGTGACTTTGTACTGTCGGTACTGCACTTCCACGTAATGTCCTTGAGCCGCAGGGCCGCTGTCGATGGGTTTTCGATGGGGTGGGCCGGGATTAGTTCCATGAGGAGCACGTTCTTCTTGACGTCGAAGGCCTGGGGAACTGGCAAGTTGGCGCGGCGGAGGCGGAGAAGGTTTCGCATCTCCTTGTTGCACCACATCTCAACCATTGTGCGGGGGTTCTTGGTGTAGCCGCTGGAGGCGAAGCGATGCTCGCCAGTCACGTAGACCTCACGGTCCTTGAAGACGAGGATAGAGGTGTTGTAGACCTTGACGCAGACGTACTTTTCATCGGGGAGCTTAACAAGGAACACATTGGCTTCCTTGCCGCGGGAGATAGAGCCTTCAAGACTCGCAGAAAGGCCAGCTTCGCGTTGCTCCTCAGAAAGATGAGCTGTGAGGAGCTTCTGGATACGTACGCGCGTACGGTTGTCCAACACGCCATCAACAGTAGCACGATCGGCCTTATCCTTCCGCGTGCGGTTCTTCGTCCGTGTAGCGACGTCGTCGTGGTCCATCCTGCGTTTCGAGTGCCGCTCGCAAAATGATCTCATCAAACGGCAGCGAGGATTGTACAGCGAGGCCAACGATCTCATGTGGCGGAGGCTGAGCGAGCAGAGCTGGCTATATTGCCAGGGATCTATTTCGCACTTTAACCGACGAACAAGCGCTCTCTCGAAATGCCTGGCGAGAACACCACCACGTTTCAAATAGAGCAGCTTGGGGACACCACGAATGGCCAGCCAAATAACTATATGAGCATCAGGCTGAAGAACACCTCTCTTGCTGTTGCCTCAGCCATTAGGCGTACAATTCTTGCCGATGTTCCCACTCTCGCGGTCGATGACGTGATTATCCAAGAAAACACGTCTCCCATTGACGATGAGATCCTTGCGCTTCGTCTCGGTCTCATTCCCCTTGCCAGCGGAGCCCTTGCCGACAACATGAATCGCCTCAAGTTCACCTGGGACTGCGATTGCTCCTCAGGGTGTGAGAAGTGCCGCTACATATTCACCGTAGACCAAGAATCCAACACGCTGGAGCCCTTGAGTGTGACGCAGGACCACTTCCAGTCGGGTGACGCTGGCAACAGCCCCGACATTGATCCCAAACCCTTCCCGGTCGCCCCGCGCGTCCTTAGATGGCGCGAAGGTGTGGATTGCCACGAGCCCGCTGTTTCTGAGGGCCCGATCGTCATCACGAAGCTCGGCAAGAAGCAGCGCTTGAAGCTGACCTGCTATGCCCGCAAGGGGACCGGCAAGCTCCACGCCAAGTGGATCCCAGCCTCCAACATTGCACTCCGGCGTGTCCCTGTGATCAAGCTCAACCCGGAGACCCTCACGGACGTCGTGCGCCAGTGCCCCGAGCAGCTCGAGGCCTATGCTGAGCTGTGCCCTCGTGATGTCTTTACATGCAGCATCGGTGAGGGTATCGAGGTCACTGACGAAGCCGCGTGCATCTTCTGCATGAACTGCCTTGCCGACCTCCCCGATGCGCGCCTTAATAACCTGGTAAGCGTGGACATGTCGACCACCGAATTCATCCTCGACATCGAGGGCACAGGCGCCCTCACGCCCGACCAGATGGTCCAGATGGCCATCCGCATTATGCACGAGAAGACCAACGCAATTAAGACGGACCTGCTCGTGCGACTGGGTCGCCAGGAGAGGCATGACTCACCCGACCCGGATGAGATGAATGATTACGGTGATGGGCTGGATGAGGCGTGGTGATGCTTATAAATACGGGGTTTAGGCGATCGTAGGGCTGTATGCTGAGCTTGGTGGGTTTGGTCGAGTCGGCGGGCTCGGTCTCAGCGGGAGCTTGGGCACGAGGACTCATGGGGCGGGGGTGCTGCGCTGGGTGAAGTATCCGTCTCTGGTCGGGTAGAGGAGGATTGGTCGGGTAGAGGAGGATTGGTCAGGAATCCTTGGACTTATCGGGGACTGGGTAGAGTCCGATGGACTAACACGCGCGACCCACTTCACCGAGGCAACCCTTGGCCGTACCGCAGGTTGTGGCGTTCTGGCTGGGTCAAACTTCGAGACCACCGCGGCGCACCATGGAACGGTATGTGGACAGCTTCCAGGACGCTAGGGACGATGGAAATATCAAGCTTATCGAACGGGACCGATTGAAGAAGCTGTTAGAGGCATATCACCGTGTTGTTCACCTCGAGGCGAGAATCAAGGTGCTAGAGAGTGATAACGACGATAGTATACGAACGAGGGCACAGTTAAAGACGGAGCTTCGCGAACGGGACTCCGAAATCGCCAGGCTAAAGGCAAGAAAGCCACCATCATCGCCGATTCGCGTGAGGACGCCAGAGCGCGTAACTCCCAACCGAGGCCGGTCAGACGACTGGATGATCGAGATCCAGTCGGCTATAGACGATCTAGACACCATCCTGTCTCCGTTTGGTAGGCCAACGCGGCAGTTTGAAATGGCCGTCGACCATTTGTCAGAGATGGTCGCGCCCCTCTCGGAGGAGGACATTGCGAAGCAAAGGGAAACATGGTACCCCTATCCACCAGATGCAGACGACGTAGACAGACTAGTTATCGAGGTTTTGCGCTCGATCGATTGCCCCGTGAAGATGTACTGTGAGAAGATGACGCCTGTTTCAGACAAGGTCAAGTGGTCATCGTATATGGTCGATAGGCCGCTGAGACTTCTCGTGAAGACAGGGAAACACAACCTGCCCCGGGTTGTGGTGATGTTGGGTGCCAACAGCGCGGTTGACTTCAAGATGTACATGGAGGACCTCTACCGTCCTGTGATCAATAGGGGGCGGGATGATAACACATATATTTCCCCAACACACGCCAGGTTGCGGTGAGGAGCACTACTCCGCCAGCCTCAGATTCGAAGTTGTAATTCTAAATATCCATTTAGCCAGGCCACGCGGCACACGTTGCTGCTAGGCTTCCGACTACGTGTGTTGTTGGCGGAGTCGTTTTCCGCAGTTTTGTCTATGCCGGATAAGACTCTCGAAAGAAAGTGATGCTAACGAGCTCAACTCGTCTGTTTGGCAATCAGACGCGAACGCTCGGGCAAATAAGAACTCAGACTAAGCCATTGGCAAAGTCTTACGATACGGAGAGTGAGCGTCGCTATGATCACCTGAAAAGAACTGCTGGTTCGTCTTACCCGCCACTATTTACGTAGAAGTTCTCCTCCAGGACCAAGAGAGAGCCAAAACAGATACAGAGCTTTCGGTTTGTTCCTCCTTTTCCTTTCCTTACCAAGTCTACGAAGCTCAAGTCGGCTGTTGCCACGATCCGGCGTCTCGAAGGCACAGTGACGACGCTCCAGACACAGAAGGCTCAGCTGTCCACCACCCTTGCCTCTCGCAACCAACAGCTTGAGAAGTTTGAGTTCGAACTCATCTCATCGCGTGCAATCATCGACTGCGCCAAGACCACCATCAAAGAGATGGAAGATCGCATCGCCTCCAACGAGCAAGTCATGTTCGCTGTTACTGAGCGCCGTGCGGCCATGGACGACCAGCTCGACGTGCTCGAGGCCGGGTTTGAGCGGCTGACCCACGAGAACGACAGGCTCACAGCCGAGGCAGCCGCAGCCCGCGAAGAGATCACCGAGCGTGACGCCCAGATCTCTGAGCTCTGCCGCACACTCGATGAGGCCAAAGCACAGGCGGCCGCCGACCACGCCGAGCTCGCCAAGACCATAGCCACCACCGAAGGCTTGCTCGAGAACCAACGCGAGGCAACCGCTGAGGCTGAAAACCGCGGCATGGAGCTCAACAAGCTCCTGGACGAGGAGAAGGCCGCGCATGCCGAGTCGACCGCCAAGCTCGAGTCCACCACCGCCCAGCTCGAGCAGACGTCATCCCAGCTCGCTACTGCCCACACACAGATTAGCGAGAAGATCGAGCAAATCTCAGCCATATCTTCAGATCTTGACTCAGTCCGGACTGAACTTGGTTTGACTCGGGGTCGACTCAACGACACCGACTCTGCTCTGAGTCACGAGCAGGAGTGCCGGAAGAAGGAGGTCAGCTCCCTTACGCGGACCCTCGAGCAGGTTAAGGCCGAGCTATCTTCCCGGGTGAGTGACCTTGAGGCCGAGCTCGAAGCCATGACCAAACAAGCGACCGAGTCTGAGTCAGCCCTTGCTGCCACCCAGGCCGACTTCGAGACCCATAAGCGGGACTCAGAAGTCAGTGCGGAAGAGATGAAGCGGACATACGAGCGGCGACTTGAGGCTACAACCGCCCTGGTCAACGAGGAGCGGGAGAAGGCGACCAACGCGTCGTGTCAGGCCAACACCCTCTCCACGAAGCTCCATGCGCTCGAGGGCGAGCTCATCGCGGCAGTAGCCAAGGCAGACGGCCTGCAGACCGAGCTGACCCACGCCAACACGGCCGTGAGCACCCTGACCCAGCGGACCCAAGCCCTCGACGCCACCGGCCAATCCATCCGCGAGTCCAGCGCCAGGTTCGAGACCCGCTGCTCAGTCCTCGAGGCCGAGCTCTCCTCCATCCGGGAGGCAAACAGCGCGCTCACCACCCAGCTCGAGGCAGCCCGACCGCCTCCCACGGGCCCCGCCTCGACCCAGACGGACATCCCTAAAGTGCACAGTCGGGTGAGTCAGACGACCTCGGTCGACACGCCGACCCACTCGACCTCTGCCCAGACTGCCGAGCAGGAGTCAGAGTCTGCGGCTGTGCAGACTGACCCGTCCGCGGTGCCCACGGCGGAGCTCGTCGTCCGCCACAGCAGCCAGGGCCGGGTCCCGAACTCGAGCCAGAGTCTTGGCATGCAGCTCGAGCGAAATGACCTCCATGCACCCGGCTACGAGTACGACGACGATTCCCTCGGCCTCAACGAGCTCGTCGAGCCGCTGTACTCACAACAACCCACGCCGACCCACAGGCCAAGGCCCAAGCGCAAGGCCGCCTCCAAACCGCCCACCAAGAGGGCTAGATCGGACCCGCTGCCGGGCCGACGCGATCACGACTTCGGGGTCAGCCTGCTCAGCCCAGAGTCTGGGTCGCCCCCAAAGATCGAGGCCGCTCAGAGATTTAAGATCCACCGCGATGACGCGCGCGTGCCTAAGGCTGCCGCTGCTAAGGCCGCCGCTGCTAAGGCCCAGCCTGCCAGACAGGCGAGGGTGGCGGTGAAGGCAGGGAAGAGCAAGAGTCGGTCCCAGTCAAGGTCGCGGTCGGCGGGCAAGAAGGTTGCCTCAGACGATCTGTTCGCCGAGGACGTCTTTACGTTTGGTTAAGTAAATGTAAATGGTAATTGACGCAACATTTACGGGCGTATGTCATGTACCCTACACAACGAAGCGACGGACGAGGACGGCACTCTTGTCGACGTACTCTCGCACGTACCCGGTACCGTGAAGGTTCCCCGTCTTCAGCACCTTGGTCACCGCCTGCTCGCGGTTCGTAACGAGCGGCGGGTTATGCCTCCGCAGCGTCTCGAGGCTGATGCGAACGGTGAAATCCGTCTTGCCTTGCCTCAGCTGCACGGCGTAGAGCTGCTGGGTGCAGGCGCGGATCTCGCGCCAGACCTCCATCTCGACGTTGCGCTCGTCAACGATGTACTCCTTCAGCCTATCCCGCAACCCACGCTGGTCGCTGAGACGCTGCTGGCTGATGTAGCTGTTGAGGAAGACTCGCCAGGCGAAATCGGAGTCGTCGCGGTTGACAACAGCGGAGAGGCGCATGCGGGCGTGGGCCTTGGCAATGCGGATGACGGCCTCCATGTGGCGGGCGTTGAGGTTGCGGCTGTTCTGGGTCCCGCCGAGCTTCGAGCGAATCTCAGAGTACTTGGCCTCGAATCTGTGAAGGTCCTCGTTGCTCGCGATCTTGGGATCGATCGTGCGGGCCCTCGCGATATACTCCCGGAGTAGGTCTGCTGGGATGAAGTCGTTGTCCTCGGCCTCGGCATCTTCCTCCTCCTCGTCGACGGGCAGCGCCGCGCCAACTACGCCGGCCTTGGCAATTCTGTTGGCGACGAAGCGGACGAGCCGCGCATCCTCGTCAGGGTCGATTGTATCACGCATAACGATGATGAGATCGAATCTAGACAAGATCGGATCCGACAGCTCAACATTCGCGGCCAAAGGCAGGTTAACATCGTACTTGCCGAAGCGTGGGTTTCCAGCAGCAACAACGGTCGACCTCGCGTTGAGCTCGGCGTTGATGCCGGCCTTGTTGATGGAGATGCGCTGCTGCTCCATGCCCTCATGAAGGGCAGACCGATCCTGCTCGGACATCTTGTCGAACTCGTCGATGATGCAAACACCGCGGTCAGAGAGTACGAGGGCGCCCGCCTGCAGCGTCATTTCACCGCTAATCGGGTCTCGCCGCACAGCAGCGGTCAGACCAACTGCGCTAGCGCCCTTGCCGGTGGTGTAGATAGGGCGTGGCGCGACCTTCTTAGTGAACATCAGCATCTGCGACTTGGCCAGGCCCGGGTCGCCGATGAGGAGCACATGCGAGTCGCCCCTCTTCGTGGCGCTCGAGCCCTCGACGTTTCCGCCGCTGAACAGGGCGCATGCGATGGCGGTCTTGGCGTCCTCGTGGCCGTGGATGGTGTGCGCGATACTGTTGCACACGCGCTGCTCGATGTTCGGCTCGTTCTTGAGGCGCTCGAGCTCGGCATCCAGACCGGCGATATGGGGCTCGGTTTCCGGAGAAATGACGTTGTTGGCCTCGATCACGGTGCGAGTCACTGGGAAGCCCGTCATGCGGGCAATGGCTGGGTCGATGCTGTCCGTGAAGACGCCGATGACAGTGATGAGCTCGCCGGGCCGGCCGAGGTCTACTAGATCGTCTGTCAAGACCACATCCACGCTGAGCGGCATGCGGCCGGGTTCGACGCTTGTTGGAGGCTCGGTGAGGGTGATGCGGCGGAAGTTCTCGTAGCGGGACTCGACCTGCTCCAGACGGAACTTGTTGCGGGCGGAGCAGTGTGGGCAATCGCGGGGTGGGGTGACCCTGTTGCGGTCAGTGACCTTGACTGGGGCCGCGTCACCGCCACAGGCCTGGCACCTGAACGTGGCCTCAACAAGGCAGGGAACAAGCTCAGACCTGCGACTGATGACACCATCGAGGGCCACCAGCGTGTTAACGGTGTCTTGGCAGAGGTCACCCATGCGGTTGACGTTCTCGGGCTGGGTGAAGCGGACCTTGAACGGCCGCGGCTCCTCCAGGCTTGCATACAGCGGGAAGTTGCGCTTGATAAAGTCCGTGGCCGCCTGGTCGAGCACTGGAAGGAGGGCGGGCGCCGCAGTCAGGATTAGCTTGCGCATCGACTCACAGGCGTCAACGACAGCAATCCCAGGAAGCAGCTCGTGCATCGCCGTCATGTGGGAAAGGTCGACCTCCAGACTGGGGGACTTGCTCGATGGGTCGGCCTGGTTGAAGAGGCTTTGCGCAGCGTCGCGGTAGAAGGCAGACTCCCGCTTCTCCTCGTGGTAAAAGGTCAAGAAGATCAGGAAGAGATTGTACACGCTCTGCTGCGTCTCGGGGTTCTCTGAGAATGCAATAGGCATGCCCTTGATGTCAGCGAGGGACTGTGCCAGACGGATGATGTGGTCGGGCGAGATCTGCCCGCCGTCGAGCGGATCCGTCGCGATCGTTGTCTCCTCGGCCTGCGATGGCTCGGGAAGATCGTGCTCCAGCAGCGCGCGGTTGGCGCGGCTGACGAGCCGGAGGCGGTTGACGCCCTCGGGCTGCTCCATGTCGTCCTCGTCGTTGTCGAGCCAGGCCATGTGGAGAAGCGCTGCTGGGGTCCGTCTGTTATGCTCTATGTCGCGGCGTGCACGTTCGTGGATGACACGTGTGGCCTCAGCGACCTGCGCGGCCGTGATCCGCTCCTGAACTTCATCGTCGAGACCTTCGGACTCGTAGTTGTCGAGCTCGGGATTCTCGGCGTAATCAGCGGCGAAGAACTCATCAAGATTATCGCCAGCGATCCTTTCATCCTCATCCTGTCCGTAGTCGCCCATAATGCGAGCACGCTCGCGTGCCATCTCATCCTCATCGAGAGGAACCTCCTCATCCGATTCTTCTTCTCCAAATGCTTCAATGAAGCGTCTACGGCGTGGCTATGTGAGCAGAAAGCGTCGTTACTAACATCGTCACTCATCGCCTTTCAAGTGCCGTTATTTCGGAGAAGCAAGTGGAGGCTTCCCTGCGGCGAGTGGGTCACCCAGCAGGCCTCAGCCAACTGACTGCAGCAGTCTGGGTCGACAAAATTTTGGAGAATTCGCAGGACAAGGCAAAAGAGTGAGTGTGGCCGAACGAACCATGGAAGGAACACATAAGAAGGTGGTTTGTTGAACGTTTCTTGCACATTTATCCAGCTCGATGACCTTAGACTAGTGCTGAGCCCGTTCTTCGAACACATCATCGGAGAAGCCGAGCTTGCCGATATCGCGACCAATAAGGAGCGAAACGCCGTTATTGTCGACTACGATCACGTAGAGGCATACGCAGCTGAGAACCCACAGGCGCATCTCAGCCTCATCGTCCAGAACGAGTTCTACTTCGTCTGCGACGTCCTCGGCGATATGCTTCGGCAGAAGATCATCGATGTCCACGGTGCCGATGCCGCCTTCAGCTCGAACACTCGCCGTCCCCGCCAGTTTGCGGTCCGCTTTACCAACCTCCCGATCGAGGTACCCCGCGTCCGAGTGGCCGACCTCGGGTCCGACTGTCACAACAAGCTCAGGACGGTCCAAGGCACTGTAACGCGTCTCAACCAGCCCGAGCTTTTGTTGAAGACGGCCACCTTTGTGTGCAAGCAGTGTGGCAATACTATCCCGGACGTTGCCCAGGAGTTCCAGTACAAGCTGCCCACTATATGCACAAATAGCGCATGCCGTGCCAAGAGCGGCTTCGTGCTCGACGCGACTGCCTCAACAAGGGTCGACTTCCAGCGCGTGCTCCTCCAGGAACCCTCGACTGTCGTCGACCCCGGCACGACGCCCGCCACCATCGAGGCCATCATGCAGGGCGACCTTGTCGGCCTCCTCCGTCCAGGTCAGACGTGCCAGTTCATCGGCACGGTCATTGTCGTCCCTGATCTTAGTGTAATGAAGCTGCCCGGCGAACATGGCGTCCTCTCTATCGCAAGAGGAGTCGACCGCGGCTCGGGCGAGGGTATCAGTGGCGTCAAGGGCGTCTCCGCAACCACAGAACTGACCTTCAAGTACGTCTTCCTCGTGAACAACATCGAGATGGGGCCCGACGCGAAGACGGTGCTCACTGCCTCCTCCAGTGACCTCGACGCCCTCCAGGACGCCCTCGCGAAGGACATGCCTCGCAGAGACCGCTTCGAGGCGATGAGGGACCCGAACTCTGACCAGTTCGTCCCCACGCACACCGCAGACTTCGTACGGTCCTTCGCCCCGGCGATTTACGGCCACACGATGATCAAGAAGGCCATCATCCTCATGCTTCTCGGCGGTGTAACCCGCGAGGACGATATGAGGATCCGAGGCGACATCAACATCTGCATCGTCGGCGACCCGTCGACTGGAAAGAGCCAGTTCCTCACATTCGTCAAGGACTTCCACCCAAGAGCTGTGTTCACCTCGGGCAAGTCCGCGTCTGGCGCGGGCATCACTGCGTCCGTCCTGCAAGACCCGCAGACGCACGAGTTCGCCATCGTCCCGGGCGCCATGATGCTTGCCGACAACGGCGTGTGCTGCATAGATGAGATGGAGAAGATGGACGAGATCGACCAGTCAGCCCTGCACGAGGCCATGGAGCAGCAGACCATCTCCATCAGTAAGGCCGGGCTCAACGTTACGTACAACTCAAGGGCCTCGGTGCTGGCAGCGATGAACCCCGTCCAGGGCCTCTACGACCCAGCCCGTACGCTAAGACAGAACGTACGTATCGCGCCAGCCTTGATCTCCCGCTTCGACCTCTTCTTCGTGGTGAGAGATGAGTGCAACCCCGACAACGATAGACGCATCTCCGACCACATTCTGAACAACCACATGCCTGGTGCCGACCACACAGACGACGCTGAGTTCGCAGCAGGCCCGAGCTACACCCTCGATGAGATCCGCGACTATATCACGTGGGCTCGGACGGTCAGCGTCCGGATATCGGAGGAGGCCAGCAACCGCATCGGTGAGAGGTACATCGGCCTTCGTCGGCGGCAGCTGGAGAACACGTCGATGCGTCTCGACGTCACGCCCCGCCAGCTCGAGGCCCTCTTCCGACTCAGCCAGGCGTGCGCCAAGCTTTACGGGTCCGATACGGTGACTGTAGAGCATGTAGAGGAGGCCTACGAGCTTCTCGAGCAGACGATCATCCACGTTAACGACCAGACGACGTTCCAGGTGCCCCTCGTCGACCTCGAGGAACTATGGGATGTCGAGCCCGACAGCGACGCCGGTGGCGAAGGCGCGGCTGCTCTCGAGGACGGCGAGTTTGGGTTTGGCCTGGAGAGGTCGAGAGCACCACGCCAGGCGAACAGACGCGCGAGACAGGAGACGATGAGCCTGGACGGCGCGACGTTTGAGCGGTACCGCGGCCTCGTCAACGAGTTCCTCACGACCCGGTTCAT
Organism: Carpediemonas membranifera; assembly: GCA_019828565.1. Taxonomy (NCBI): domain Eukaryota; phylum Fornicata; genus Carpediemonas; species Carpediemonas membranifera. The sequence continues at coordinate 1,299,406 of JAHDYR010000038.1, read as the reverse complement.
GGACGAGACCGGCGGTCGCCAGTATGCCACCGTTGACGAGATCATTTCCCACCTGCTCCATGTGGACGCCGAGGCCCCGAACGACCAGGCCAACGTGCTCAGCGCGGCGTCTGGTGAGAAGCGGACACGGGCGCTGCTTGGAATAGTACAGCTGATGGAGAAGGAGCAGGAGCTGTACCCTGAGGATGGGGCTGCGTTTGGACCGGACAAACGGTACTCTGCGATGGGCGTGGTCAGGTGAGATGAAGGGTGTGTAAAGTCAGTGTTGAACTTTGTTATTATTATTATTAGTACGGTTGATGGTAGCAATGGGCATCAGGCAAGAGGAACGGCAATGGAAGTGCTTCTCTTGCTCACACAACAGTGGCTCTCGCTGCTGCAAATATTTATAACTAGATACGATACGACACCGCTCACCCTCAACCTGACATCTTCAACACGGCCGACGCAACCTTGCCCCCGTGACATAGCAGACCGCCGGGCAGCCTGGTGAGGAGCAACCCATCAGACACTCCCGCAAGGCATGTGCGGTCGAACTTGGGCGGCGTAGCAACCGCGGTGCCCCTTGCAGCTGTGATGACGAGCCTCTCGGTGTCTCTGACGGCTGCAGTTACGGGTCCGAAGAGCGCGATGGCCTCAACAAGGGCGTGGTATACTGGACATGTGCCGAGGTCGGCGTGTGCGAGGTGAGTGCCGGAAAGAACGTCGTAAATGCTTACAGCCTCGGAAGAAACGACGATGACGCGCGAGGCTGATTCAAAGAGAACAAGAGCACCGTCGTCGACCTCGAACGGGATGGAGCAAAGCGGCCACGGATCAATCTCGGGATTCGAATCCAATCTGAAGACTATGACCATATCTTCGAGTAGCACGGCAAGACGGCGACCGGAAATGTCAAAAGCCACGCTGACAACAGCCGAGTTCATCCGCTTGGTCATCAGCGGTTGCCCTACCCCAGGCACCCACAGCGACAGCACCATGCCGGCGGCCGTGGCGTACAGAGGGCTAGAAGGGGACGCGGCGAGGCAGGAAATATGCCCCGCTCCTCTCCGTGAAGAAAGCTCAATCAATTGATTAGACTGAGAAATGATGTATTCAACGACGCGGTCCTTGTGAGCCGTGACGAGGAGCAGGCCCGAGTGCTGGCGGAGGAGCGCCGCGTGGGTGACCTTGTCGATCATCACTGCGCCAACGTCGAGCTCGGCGGCCAGCTCTGGGCTGGAGTCCGTTTGGGAGTTGAGCGCGTGGAGGAGAATCGAGGTGATTGCCTCAGAATCCAAAAGATCGAGCAAATCCTCGTCCAGACCGATCGCTTCACCCACCAGACGCAAGAGCTGACTCGAATGCGGGTTCAGTCGCGCCCACTTGCCCACGCCCGTCCACACCGGGCTCCCTTCAAACATTCCTGGGTTGTATGAGATTTCGTCGCACAAACTGCGGACCTGAGTTGAAAGAGTGATGCCCATCGAGGCGTACGAGGCGGAGGGGACGAAGTCAGACTTGCGGAGACGGATCAGAGTGGCGATGAGGATCATCTTGTGGAGGAGGAAATCTTCTGGGATATGGTCAATCTCGAGATTTGATAGCTTGAAAACTTGCATGAAGTCAAGAGTTTTGATTGCGTCATAAAGATCCAGATACGATCTGACCGACTCATTCGTGCACTCGACTCCAATGACAGTCATCTGTTGCATATCATACTCGTCAAACCGATTCCGAAGCTGGGGGATACGTCTCAGCACCGCCCGGGCGGACGGCGGCGTGAAATCGAAGAGGGCATCCAGGTCGACCCCGAGCTTCTCACATAGCGAGTCGAGGCCCAGGGTGTTCTCTTGAGCGGTGAGCGCCACGATGTTGGCCATGGCAGGGACGAGGGTGACGTCCTTGACCTCGGGGCACGACCACACTGCCAGCGGGGCGACGGTGGCAAGGTGGGCGAGCAGGCGGAGCTGGGGCGGGCGGGTGTCAATCAATTGATTAACACGGAAAGAGAGGGGGTGGTTTGCAGAGAGGGCGCGGAGGATGGCGAGGCGGATAGCGGGCTCGACTGGGGAAGAGGACGTGGGCTGGGCGGCGAGGGCGTCCAGCAGTGGTTGGTAGTGGCCGGATCTCCAAGATTTGATCATATCCGCAGATTCGAACGTATCAATGTCATTCTTGGACAATCTCATGAGGATGATCTCGACCGTGCTAGATTGGATGCGATCTCTGCAGATTGACCTGCACTCATCGACCTGCCCTGCGAGAAGGAAGAAACCGGCAGAAGCGACGAAGTGAAGCTTCCCCAGGAGAGCAAAGGCGTTCTTCCCTGCGGCCTGACGCCACCTCGGGGCGGTGAAGTCGTTCCTAAGGAAGCTCGACACCTTGGCGTTGCCGGATGTTGAGTATACCGACGCCAGCCGCGTGATCTTGTCCATCGCAATGTAGTAGGCTGCCACGCTGTTGACATCGTGATGCTCATGGAACTCGTCGACCACAAATCGAGTGACAAGTGACTCTAGATCCGAGTCTGTAGCCCATTCGGCGACTCGGGTGAGTTCAAAGTCTTCGATAGTCAACGGGGAATATGCCGGAAAAACTGATGCGACAAGTCGAGACGAGTCAGCTGACAGGCCCGCAGCGAGCACGGCCGAGTCCGGCACAGGGCTTGAACCCAGCTCGGTCCTGCTGAACAGGGCGACACCCAGCGCCACCAGGTAACTTCGGCCAAAGTCATCGATGTCCGGCAGCTTCCGGACCTGGGTAAAGACTGACTCGACGAGGCCGGTCTCCCTTGGCGGGAGGTAGGGGAAGGATGCTGGGTAGGCCGTTGTCGTGGGTGCGGTGGTGGCCTGGGCCGGGGCTGGGGCCGGGTCGGCGGGCTCATCGTCGTCAAAGACTCGGCGGGCGCGGCGGCGGCGGGCGAAGGAGCGAGGCTGAACTGGCTTTGCTGACTCGGCGGGGGTCTCCGGCTCCTCGACATTGGCGGGGGAGTTGATGAGAAGATCCCACGGGACGGCGGGATCTGACACGATCGAGTGCATCGGGGACACAATCTTGGGATTGAGGATGACGGTGTCAATGATGGATGTGCTGGGGTGGTCGTGCGCCATGACTGTCAACGCCCGCTGCACCGTTCTCACCACAAACGTCCGGGCAGAGTGCGGGCTGATTATTGAGTCCTCGCCGCATACGTGCGAGCTCAGCCGGATGCCGCTGAGTGCCAGCAGGACGACGGTGGTTGGTTCGACCCTAGACAGTATGACCATGCCGGTGGGGTCGAAGCAGACGGAGTTCAGGGGGCAGTCAACCTTGCCGAGCCATGAGACGGCACCGGTGGTGAGGCTGGCCATGGCGATGCGGCCGTCAGCGAGCACGGCGACGAGGGAGGCGGGGTGTAGGAAAAGGGAGAGGGCAGAGGCGACGTCGATCTCGCGGATCAGATGCAGTGATTCTGAGGCGTATACCGAGATCTTCTCCCGACTACAGATTGCGAGTCGTGTGGAGTTGACCGCAATATGGCTGACTTCACCCAAGTCATGTCGGGACTTCGTGACAACGCCGTCCTTGCAGACACAGACGTGTCCTGCCTCCTCCCAGGCGACTATGCCAGCTGCAGTGGCGCAGACAGTGGCTTCCTCGGTGGCCAGGGTGAGGGTGTTGTCTCCGGCAGAGGCAAGGGTCAAATCCCCGAGTTTAGCAGAGAAATTAGTGCGCGGGAGGAAGGGGAAAATACCGGAATATGAAGATATCGCGTACACGAATCTAGGAAGATACTGACCGTTGATGGATGGTGCGAAGAACGTGACAAGAGTGGACCCGCCGACTACCCCCGTCATAGCCACCCAGCAGTCAGAGGGCAGCGGCGAGTTCGAGATCAGATCCGGGGTCCATGAGATCTCACCGTGGGGTAGGACGAATTCGATCTCCTCGATCTCTGGGCTGAGCAGAGATGGCGAGGACTTCAAGTCGACCTTGAAGACACGGAAGCTGCCCAAATGAGCGTCGGCAATCGTGATCTGGTCCTTGGGGATCAGGTCTGGAAGGGGACTGGCGACGTGGCTGGGCGATGATGCTGATAGGAGGAACCAGCCGAGGACGGTGAGACCACTGCCGTCGTAAATGAAGGCCATGGCGTCTGATACGATCACTAGGCGGTCATCGCAACACACAACACTCATAACTGGCCCTGGAAAGTTGAGTCGGTGCGACTCAACCGCTTCTTGTCCAGAAATGTCAACAACGATTACGTGAACGTTCTCTGGATGATAGTAGAGCGCCCTCTTCCCAGTCGTATCAATAACCAGCCTGTAACCAGGAAGCATGGGGGCAGGCTGTGGTGTGATTGCCCTTCCATCGATGTCCACCCTGTGCAGTGACGTGCCCAGCGGTGATGTGACGGCCACAACAGGGCCGGTCGGCGCGGTGGTGATGCATGTCTCGCCCGTGTGCTGGTGTGACGCGGTGAGCGGTGCTGCCCCGGGGATGAGCCTGGGAAGCACGTGGAGGCTGCCACTCGAGGTCCAAAAGAGCCCATCGGGAGTGCTTGCGGTAGCTGTAACTCTGTCCATGTGCTTATGCATCAATGTTTTGTTCTGTGTGACGCATAGAACCGTCTCGTTGCTGGCATAGGACTGGATAAGAGCGATAGGCCATGGATACGAACGAATTCCTGCTCATACGGCGAGATAACGATAGGGGTCGTGGCGATGTGTGGTAAAACGCGTTTAAGCACGTCCTGCATCTGAGAAGGCCCCTCCATTGGCCAGTGGAACCACCAAGCTGAGTGCTCCATCAAATGATTGGATCCTGACGAGACTGTTGGCAGACTCTCAAGGGGTCATCATCTTGCACCAGTCGGGGCAGCTGGGGTCGAGCTCAAGCAGCCGAAGTCAATCAAATGGTGGTTTTGAGTGACGGCGATGAGCGGGACTATGAGCCCGAGTACTGCGCCAAAGGGCCGGAATTTGGCGACACCATTGAAACTTCCATGTGGATACACGCTTCCGTGCCGCGTGATGAAGGCTGCGCTCGCCGAGACCCTTGCAGACGAAAGCGGGCTCCCTGGGAAAGAGCTGCTGACGCTGTACCGCGCATGGGACACAATGGCCATTCCTATGCTCACCGGACACGTAATTGTCGCAAGAAACGGCATCGAGAATGTCCGCAACGTCTGCATCGAGGGGTCTACAGATGACGAGATCCGGACCGCCTTCAAAGCATGGTCCTCAAGCACATCACAGCCACTATTCATGCAGCTCAACCACTGCGGGCGCCAGGTTAGCCGGCTCATCAACAAAGCCCCGGTCGCCCCGTCGCCGGTGGCCATGACAAACCCGCTGCTCAGAATGATGCACTCAAATCCAACCGGGATTACGGTCGAACAAATACACGAGATCACAGAAGGGTTCGCTAGGGCTGCCAAGCTTGCGGTGGAGTCCGGCCTTGCTGGTGTCCAGATCCACGCGGCACACGGGTATCTGCTGTCTCAGTTCCTATCACAGCGGTCGAATCAGCGCCAAGATTCGTTCGGTGGATGTATCGAGAACCGTGCTCGCATGCTCTATGAAGTTGTGTCGCGTGTAAGAGCTGCGGTTGGTCCAAAAGTGCCTGTTTTTGTCAAGTTGAACACAGCCGACTTCATCAAGGGCGGTCTGACTTTAGAAGAGTCGATTTCTATTGGAAAGAGGCTAGAGTTGCTCGGGGTCGACCTTCTCGAGATGTCTGGCGGCACGTACGAGAACCCCGCCCTCCTTGCCGAGTCCACCCGCGCCCGCCAGTCGTTCTTCGTGGAGCTTGCCGAGCAGATGGTTGCAGCTGTGGATCAGATGCCGATCATGGTCACTGGCGGTTTGAGGTGTGCCGCTGACATCGAGGACGCCCTGTCTCGCGGCATTAGTGTAGTGGGCATCGGCCGGCCAGCCTGCGTGTGCCCCCATCTCGTGCGTCGGATCATGGACGGCGATCAGTCTGTCGTACTGGACTATTCTGTTCAAATTCCATTTATGTTCCGGCATTTACGTAGAATTATCGAAACGTTTTTCCCACTCGCCCTGCCTGGTTTCGAGGTCCTTTTCTACCAGAACCAGATGTTGAGACTGGCGAACGAGCGGAATCCAGAGCGCAGGGTGACGGTGCTCGGCCTCCTCGCCCTCGTCATCTTCCGACTCGTTGTGTCGTTCCACACGCTGATGAAGCTCAAGCCGTGGGAGTAAAGGGCTGGCGGTTGGATACAGCTGGTGCATGGCTGTTTGATCGCATCATTTCCGGGTTTGACCAGTCGAGACGGACTGCGATGACACGGATGAGTTTTGACACACTACATGCCATTTTTGGCATCTCGTTGATTGTAATTCGCCAAAACTACGACATTAATCCCCCATGAAGACCAAACAGATCAAATTCAGGCGTGAAGCGAGGAAAGCATGGCTTATCGCATGGGTTCGCACAAATCCCTTCAAGAAAGACATATCTCCACCACCAGTGGAACTCATGTGGAATCCAAAGAGAGTATCTCTCGTTTCGGCGCTCTACCACCTTGGATGGGCGTGGAACGGATCCTGGCTCTCTCCTTCAACACTCGCTGCGACCCGCGAGAACACCCCAAACGAGCAAGTCTCGTCGCCCAGCCCACACTCGAGCGCAGAGCTCTTCTCCGCCCAGCAGACACCCGCAATGCCGGACGAGCCCTGTCCATCACCCGGCATGGCGTCACTGGAACAGCATCGACCTCTGCCGCAATGGGATCTCCATGTTCAAGGGCTCGACAGCTTGTTCAGCAAGCTCGAGGCGCATGGGTTCTGAGTAGATGGCCGATAAATAGCACAGTTACAGCAAGGGCGGGGTGACCTGGCATGACCACCGCATCTCAACCAACTTTATCACACAGCAGGGAAACCAGCCGAGGCGGCCGACTCAATACCGCACTCATTGAACCCCATTCTGATCCTAAAGTACCCGGATTCTCCCCATTCTTTTCCCCATGAGTTGCGGACAATCCAGAAGGGCGTGCTGCTCTCCCTATCGACGCCGTACCCGACAATCGCCACGGCATGACCACCGAGCTTCTTGCCGGCCGCATGGTGGTAAATACCCGACTTATAATGCGGAAAGTCAGCATACACGTGCATCACTCCAGTGACAGGGCCGTCCTGGAGCGCCGTCTTGATGGCGTCGACGCCCTTGTACGACCTGCTCTTGAACTTCTGCGCGTAGTAGCGATGCGGGTGCGCCGTGCCGTCTGCGCAGTAGTGGTGGCAGTGGCCGGCGACCTTGGTCACGCCGCTAGTGTACGGGAAGCACGCGAGCGACGGGCTTCCAAAGAACTCGAGATACTCGTATGCGCGCTTCGGGTAGCCCCCGTGGCACCCGAGCTGGCCCGCGAAGTCGCACGCGACGAGGTCCTGGGGCGAGAGCAGGCTCTTCTTGCCCGTCTTGATGCAGAAGCGGTCGCTCAGCGCGGTCGAGCTGCCGAACGCCCAGCAGCTGCCGCACTGGCCCTGGTTGAGGACGTAGTCGAGGCAGTGCGGCTCGAGCTCGCGCCAGTCAAGGGAGTCGCCGAGCTGCTCGGCGGGCAGGGCCTCCACGGCGCCCAGCAGCTCGATGCTCTGATCGGCAGCCGCAACCTCCGCGTCAAAGAACGCGGAATCCATCCACAGATGCTTCATGTCCGCATACGTGCGGTCGGCCGCGAAGGTGGCATCTGCAACCCACTCGTCTTGGGCTCGGTTGACGAGATCCACGAACTCGCTATGCGGGATGTGGTGAATGGTAGCAAGGGATAATGCAATGACTATAGAGAGGATAAGGAGTGGTAGGAAAGGGAATATCCTGATCATCGTTTCGATGTAAGCAAAAGAAGGTGCGAACCAAGGAGTGGGTTCACAAGAAGTGGTACAGGACGCAATCGCATCTAAAATAGTAAAAGGAGCCCGTTTGCACTGAGATCAGGTCCAAATGACGCCCATCATCTTCACTCCAAAGCAACTCTCGGTCAACTTGGAGTCCCAGTCGAGCCCGCTGCTCATCCATCGGAGAGATCAGACCTGGCAGACCAGGCGGGCCAGGATGTATCAGACCCTAGTCGTGGCGCCGGACCTGGGCCGTGCCATCATGCCATCAGACCCGGTCGTGGAGCTGAACCAGCACACAGGCGCGTTATTCAAGCATCCTCCGGCGCCCCTGCCGATTCATGTCTGCACAAAGCTTCCCGACAACGCTGAATGGCATTGATGGCAATACCAATTCTTAACGACCCAGAATCAATCGGGACTCCGCGCACCACCTCGGCCCATGCGCATACATGACGCTCCTGTGCCTGTGATGGTGTTATCCCCTGAGATCTGGGTTGAGACTATTTCGAGATCTGTCGAGGTCGAGAACGTCTCAACGCTCTTCATGAATAATGAGCAATCAGAGGCGCTCATTGAATGCGAAGAGGAAGAGATAGCGATTGCGCATTCCATTCGCGACGTTCATTCGACGCGAACGAACCTTGAGCTTGTTAACAGCGCAAACGTTCTTGCCAAGAGGATAGAAGCATTAGATGCCAAGTACAAGGAGCTTAAGATCATCTACCACCATTCAGCGGACGTTCTCTATAACTACAGCCGCTTCAACTACCTCTTTCGTGGAGACCTCCCCGCCTCACGCCGTTGGTACGGCGAAGCCACACAGATGCGCCGAAGAGACAGCTCTACGTCAGCTATGGTCAACTTCCCGCCTGCCCCGTGGTCCACGTCCTCACCGCTCTTCACCTCCTCTTTCTCCCACCTCAACAGCAAGTATCTCTTAGTATACAAGCACCGCGTAGCCTATGCCGCAGCATGCTCGTGCTCCCTCATGTGCTGTCTATTCCTACTGGCCCTAGTGCCCTGCATCTTATCCCCACTCGTTGTAGCACACGGTGCACGCCCCGCTCAGCTCAGACTTGACTTGGCCCTCACGGCACTAGCTGGCCGGTCGCTCGAGCTGGCGGACGCCGGCGTGTGGCACACAAATGACACTAGTAAGCAGGTGTCGTTAGAGGACAGATATCACGATGATCTGAAACAAATATCGCCGAATCTGAAGCAATCTTTCTACATCTCGAAGGATTGGTTTACCACTCTATTCCCGCTCACAGCTGTCGTCACATACCTGGATTACCCGGCATCCGATGGTCCAAACCCAACGCCGTACTGGTCCACCAGAACTATCAACTCTGCTGCTAGTCGAGTTGCCTCAGCCGCACACGCTTTAGGCGTGGGTTCGAGCCCCATGGTTGCCAATAATTCCGACATACAACTGATCACCACATCTGTAGCTGCAGGAACCCCGCTACTTAGCGGTAGCACGCTGTTCGAGGGCGTCAAGGACCACAGTGACACGGCCAAGTCCGTTGAACTCTGGTACCGGGTGGCCCTGGGCCTCCTGTACGCCGCGGGGCTGCTGATCATCGGAGCTTCCCTGCTCCCACTGGCACTCTGCCTGGGTCCGATCGCGAGGACGCCGGCCAGACTTGTTTCAAGACTTGTGGTCCTTGTCAGCCGGTTCGAACGGTCAGACCAGCTGCCGTTCGATAATTTGGTCGATTTTCTAGATGCTGCGGGATATTCTTCAACCGCTCTGTTGTCACCGAAGGCGACTGATGATTCGACCGTCATGGTTTTTCCGGCAGTCGACATTCCGGCACGGCCACTTTCCGGCACCCTCACCGACAGCGACAGGACCCCCCTAGTGAGAAAAATTGTCACAAGAGAGAGTCGAACCCGAGCTCTCCTGCGAAAAGTGCAAGCACTTGGCTCAATGGCCAAGAAAGGGGACGAGTTGACTTCATTTGGCCCCATTCATGTCCATCGGCTGAAGAGACAACACGGAAACACCGCCCTTCTCGTCCTAGTCACCATGGGCACGCTCACGATGTTTGTTTCCATCTTTGCCACTCTCTTTGGCACCCGGTTAGTGTTCGAGGCCACGGCCGTCTTCACTGGGAAACTGTCAGACTCTATTCTGCGGGAGTCAGTGATGCACGAGCTCAGGTTCGACGGCCGCGAGCTTGCACTCGGACTTGATTCATATCCACTTCCGGACCCATCAAATCTCCAATCAGATTTGAACACACGGGACGACCCGGGCAAGCTGATCGACTCGGTCACCTCCAAGATCGACACGATGTGGGCGCTCCACCACTCCTGCCTGAGCACCCTAGACGACCTCATCAGAGTTTTCGTCGACACCGCCCGGCTTGCCGACCTCGACCATCTTTACTTCACCAAGAAATGCATTCGGACAGCGGGGAGCTGCGTGGACAGCACCGGCGCCGCCGTATGGCCGATGCCCCACCCCTCGTACACCCCCTCGCCCCCCGCCCTCGAGGCCGGCATGGAAACAGTCCTAGAGAAGTGGTCGTTCCATTTTGAAGCGCTCATTTTTGACCCTGCCAAGATGACTCTCGACTCTGCCACGTTTGGCCAGGTCTGGGACGTCGGCGAGGTCGACCTGGCACAAGCCTGCCGCGAAGCCACCGCCCTCATAGCCGAGTGTCACATCAGCTTCTGTGTAGTTATCGCGTTGGTCCTCATCGCCGTCGTTGTCCTCGGCTGCCTTGGCCAGGTGACAGTGTTCCTAGCCTGCACCCTGCAGTACCTCAACAAGCGGGCACAGTACCTGGCAGCCGAGCCCGTACTCCACCTGCTCCCCATCGACGTCCAGCGGTCAATAGCTGCCGGCCACCTCCGCATCGCCAAGCACTTTTCCTTCCACATGCACCCTACCCCCAGTGAATACGGGAGCCGAGGCCTCAGCGTGCTGCACAGCCCTGCCCTCTCAGTTAGGTCCAACTCCATCGCCCCGTCCAACGCCATGGCCCCACCCCAACCGTCCGGGCTATCCGTGCATGGAAAGATCAACTCCATCGCGTCTGGTCTCAACATGCAATCTTCGACGATTCAACACGCGGGACCGACGGTCGAGGATTCCCTTGTCGGAGTGATGGTGGTCGGGGACAGCGGACAGATCATTGCCGCAGACGCCGCCTGCCAGGAGCTGCTCGGCACTGACCCCGTTGGCCAGGACGTCGGCACTGTGCTCATTGAGGCAGACACTGACCCGCGCTCGTTCGACTCGGACGACTATGCGGTGGGAGACCCGCTTTCTGGGGGCGTGAAGATGGTTGTCAGGCGATATGGGCCAGTTTTCCACGAGCAGTTTGTGGACACATCGGTGCTGGATGCTAACAACGTGTGGGCGGTGACGCTGCGGGGTCTGGGCGATTAATTGCGATGACTCGCATGACTTAATGCCACACTTAGCTTTAAATTATGACCTATGGGCTCACGTGATGTTTTTTGAGCTGTTTTTATTACTGGCGCCAGGCCCGCCGGGCGTGAGCGTGGGTGCAGATCTGGGCGATGCCGTCAGGGTTACTGTACGCGAACTTGGCGATGGCGTCGGCATGCTTACTAAGGAACCTCGCGCAACCCGTGGCGTCCTTGGGACAGAGTGATGACATGAAGGTGGCGATCTCATCCTCACTGGACTTGGGGTGCTCATTCATGTAGTCCGTAAGTATGGCAACAAGCTCCTCGCAGTGCTTTCTGGCCGGACACTGTTCATCGCCGCGTGTCATGGCGTGGCGGGGCAGGCGTCTCGGGGCGTCGCATACGGCCGTCATATTACCGCCGTTGACGATAGAGGACACTAGCTGGTCGAGGTGACGCTCTATGAAGAAGGGGCAGTTGCGGGCGCAGGGCTCCGCCAGGTTTGAGCATACGGAAGGGAGAGCATCGGCAAGAAGCGTGATATTCTCGACAAGTGCGGGAATATCGGAAATCAGGTCAGTAATCTCCGCGACTATTGCCTTACAGCCTTCCAAACGGCGTTCAAGGTGGTGGAAATGAGGTTCATGGGACAGTAGAACTCTGGGGCGGTCGTTTTCAGCGGTAAATGAGGCATCTCTCATGCGATGGAGCTCTGGGCGTCCAGCAAGGACGAGAGTAGCAAGGAAAAGTAGCAGGATCGATTTGTTGAGCATTACACGTGTGCGTGGGCGAATCCAAAATTATCCTGCACCAGATTCCATGAGACTTCGGCAGATTCCATGAGAACAGCCTACCCAGAGGCTATCATCGGGCCCCTGGAGTCCTGTGATGCGGACTGCCCGCTGTGACATGAGCACTCTCTGCACGACCCCCTATCATCCCAGGCTGACCATAATCCGCTTTACATAAGGATAATTACCATGTATATAGGCTCTCCATACTGACCACGTCCCTCTGAACCGCCACGATGACATCCGCGATCTTCTGCTGCACGTCGTTCCCAACGCCAAGATTCATCACATGTGTGCAAGCATCGTTGAGCTGCTGTAGAAGCACCACGAGCCGCCGCAGCACCCGGACGATAGTTCCCTCGTACGAGAAGGCGGTGGTGGTGTTGCCAGGGCTATCCAGGCACTCCCGCAGCGTCTTGCCCGACGCCCAGTCTTTGACGAGCCCCACGCACGCCGTGTGGACAGACTGCTTGGTAAACTCTTCCGCGCTCGTGTCGACCCCCGCCTTTTGCATGGCCGCGCCGACCTGCCCGGCCATCCCCTGCACCTTGGCGATAGCCTCGAGGAGCACAGTGTCAGATGTCACAGGCTCGTCGTCCTTGCTCTCGGTCTCATCGATGAGTGTGGCGAGGAGCGCTGCGGCCTGGGGGACGTCCAGCTCGGCCAGGATGTGTGAGAACATGAGCTCTGTTAGGAGGACTTCATTGGCGGTGTTGACCTCCTTGGCGAACAGCCCCTTCTTCTTAATGTCGCCGCCCACCGTGATATAGCCCATGTCCAGGAGCACCCGGCGTTTCTTAGTCACGTCGTCCATGAGAACAACGGAGTTGCACGTCGAGACTTCCTCGGCGAGTTCAGATATGCGTGCGTCGCGGCGCTTCTGCTCTCCGTACGCGAGGAGCTCGGCTTTGAGCTCGTCGACGTCCTCAGCCATGCACAATCTGCCCCACTGCCTCCTGACCTCCCGTGCCGCGTCTCCCGCTTCCTCCAGGGCATCATGGTACGCCTGCTCGAGGTCGTCGGTCGGCTGTTTGAACGGGGTGTCGGCCGCCTTCAACCAACCCGCCCCGACAGTGTCGAAGGGTGGTAAGGACCCCTGGGCGTCGTCTGACCCACACTTGCCGTGCTTCTTCTGGCCGACTTCCAGGGGGCACTGGTTGAAGAGCTGCCGGACCATCTTCTCGTGTAGAGTGGCCCAAGCAGCCTCGTCACGCGCCCCGTCGAGATCAGTGCGGAGTGCCCAGCCGGACACGTGAGCAATGGCCGCAAGGGGGACGGAACTGAGAGAGTAGCGCGTTCTGTCGCCGTCCTCGGTGCGGAGAATGACGGTCACATCGCCCAGACGACTCTGGGACAGCACAAGACCCCAGCCAAGGGGATGCACGCCCTGCTGGACGAACACGGCCCGCCCTAAGAGCTTGGACTCGCCCTTGCGGTGGGATCGGTCTCGTTTGTTCGAGGACACCTGCTGCGCCTTGTGCTTGTCCACTAGCAGCGGGGTCAGAGCAGCCTGGGCCGCAGCCCGCGTGCTATCGAGCCTCTCATAGGCTGCAAACAGTGCTCTCGTCGTTTCACTGGCCTTAAACTGCACCGACTCTGAATTTTCAAGGAGGTCGTCGAGCTCCGTGGCGATGGCCTGCACCCTGGCCCTGGCCTGGAACTGCAGGAAGGTGTTGGCCAGAAGATGGTCGATGGTCTCTTCGTCAGCGTTGGAAATGAGCTTGATGAGCATCGAATAGGTGACGTGGAAGGATGAATCAAGGTCATCCGCCTGGCCGGCAATCATATCGCGACACTCCTTGTCAGAAATAGATTCAGAGATCATCGTAATGACTCTTCCGAAGTCATCAACGTTCCGACGACCCGCCCTGCCTGCCATCTGAATGTACTCACCGCTGGAGAGTAAACGGCGCTGGATTCCGTCCCACTTGGACACCGCGGAGAAGATCACGGTCCGTGCCGGCATGTTCAGTCCCATAGCGAACGTCTCGGTGGCAAAGAGCACTTTTAGGAGGCCCATGCCGAAGAGCATCTCCGTCAGCTCCTTCATCGTGGGGAGCAGCCCGCTATGGTGTATCCCTATGCCTGCCATGAAAATATTCCTGGCCGCTCTGACCGACTCAATGTGTCGCGTGTCCTCAGGGAGCTGGGTCACGGCATGGTCGTAGAGCTCGACGATCCTCGCCCTGTCCTCGTCGGTCACCCCCAGCTGACTCCTGCTGCCTGGGCCTGGTCTGAAGGCCTTCATGAGATCCCTGGCGTTGTTCTCCACCTCCTGCTTGCTGAACCCGAAGACGATGATCGGCAGGCCCATAGCATCCGCCCTGTGCCCGTTATCGTCCACCTTCCTGTGTGCCAGGGCGCGTACGATCATCTTGAGCTGCTCCATGTCCGTCTTGCCCGACCCCATCCGGTCGGGCCGACTGCTCTCCTTGCCTGACTGGGAGAGGAACGCCATGGCCGCCTTGAACTTCTCCTCCTGGAACGCCCCAGTCTCATCCTGGATGCACTTGAGCTCAGGGACCTTCCTTGAGCCGTTAGGGGAGGTAATCATCGTTGGGATATACATGAGGAGCGGGGTGGGTCGATATTCAGTGTAAATCACGTGGCACGGCTTCAATCTGGCCTGTGGGGCAGTTTCTAACCCAGGCGTGGCTGGTTTCGCAGGCGACGTGGCCGCCGACGCGCGCGTGTCGTGTAGCGAGCAGAACCAACCCGCGAACTGGGCCGCGTTGGGGATGGTGGCCGACAGGAACACGCACCGTGTCTCCTGCGGCAGGTGTATCATGGTCTCCTCCCACACCACGCCCCGCTCGGCGTCCCGCATGTAGTGCACCTCGTCGAACACCACCCACGCCGTGTTCCGCATCGTGTCGTCGCCGCGGTAGAGGAGGTCGCGGAGGATCTCGGTGGTCATGACCAGGACCTGGGTGCGAAGGGGGTCGTAGATAGTCGTGTCGCCCGTCATGAGGCCGATCTCGATGGCGTCGTCGTCCTTGTACAGGTTGCAGAGGTCGAAGTACTTCTGGTTCGAGAGCGCCTTGATAGGGGACGTGTACACTATCTTCTGGTTGTTTTTTAGGGCCTGGGCGATCGCATACTCGGCCACCACGGTCTTACCCGCGCTGGTGTGGGCCGAGACGAGCACAGACTCGTTACGGGAGACCGCACTGATGGCCTGAACCTGGAAGGGGTCAAGCTCGAAGGGGAACTCCTTGGCCATGCCTGTGGGCCGGGGGAGCGTGAAGACGGCATCGTCCTCGGGGAGCTGCTCGACAAGAGAACGCATGGAGGCGGGGAAGGCCACCTGGTGCTTGCACACCTTAGTCTTGTCGGTTACTTCATTCCCTGTGGAGTCATAGTACTTGCTCTGGGGAACATCGCGGATAATCGGGAGATTCATACAGAGCGACGCTACGGTGGCTTGAAGACCATCAAACTCGCTGGATACATTATCGCGCTTCAATGCACTCTTGACCTCAGGAGCCTTTCTTGGTGAAGGGCTCAGAACGTCAAGCAGATCGTCCATCAACGCGTTGCAAGGCTAAACTGCGAAACAATCAAAAGCTGCAATTTGGAAGATTTAAGCTGCGTAAGGCTGAGTTCACACTCAATGAGACGATTTCACGGCATTTCGCTATTTCGCATTTTATGGCAAACGATACTTCTGCCGAAATACACGAGACAACACCGCTATATGATCAATGAAATATTCTCAATACCAGGCAAAACAACAATTCGCTGCGTATCAATTACTGAACCAGGCTATTTGGCCACTGGGGATGACGATGGGCTTCTTTGTGTCTACGATCCCCAAGGAGATCTCATGCTGGAGACACAGCTGAAGACAGGCATCACAACTCTTTCACTATGCCCGCCACCAGCCCTGAAGCTGATCGTCGGCCACGTTACCGGAGCTCTCCGTCTCCTTGACCTCCAAGCGGGGACGCAGCAATCCCTCAACCCCCAGCACAGAGTGGAAGTCACTGCTGCATCATGGGCGCCTTCGCAGACTCTATTTGCCACCGGTTCGCTGGTTGACCCCATCAGGGTGTGGAACAGCCAGGGCCGGGAGATCGCCCGGCTGGACATATCAGAACGGGTGGAGACGCTCACACTCACCCCCAATAACTGGCTGGCAGTTGGCGGGAAGAGCGGTACCCTCTCCATCTTCGACCTCAAGTCTGGGACCCCGACGCTGCTCCAACAGATGCTACACCGGCCCCCGGTGAAGTCGGTCGCCCTCCACCCTGCGGGTAGGGTGGTGATGGTCTCCTCGGGCGACCGCATGGCCCGCTGCTGGGACGTCGGCAACTGGAAGGCCGGTACCCGCACCAATGCTGTGCCTGGTGGGATCGAAGCCCTCGGGTTCACGCCAGACGGGCTCATATGCTGTGGGGGCAAGTCTTTGTCGATGTGGGACGGGTCAGAGCTGCTCTCTCACAAGACGGACATCGGCGGAGTCGTCGCTGCCATGGCTCAGGGCAACGCACTATATGCGTTCATCCTCAGCCGGGACAAGCGATCGGGCAGGGTAATACGCATTGGTGAGCCGGTAGTCGACCCGCTCGGGGTGACTGAGCTGACATCGACTCAACAACAGTCGCCTGATCGCCCGGCCACGCCGCCCAGAGGCGATCGGGCTACCCCCGGCGAGTCAGTCGGCCTCAGGGTAGCGGAGTCGCTCGTATCGCTGCAGGAAAGATACCAGCTGCTTCTGAGAGCAAGACGGGACCTGGCTCAGGCGGGGGCGCTTTGGGGCAAGGCGTCTTTCTTCGAGGCAATGCGTGTCGTGACTTCAACAGAGTCGAATCACGTCAGAGGTGCGTTTTTAAGATATGTTAGCACAACTGAGCTCAGAGAGATGTCTCTCGACCGCTCCACGGCTCGTCATCTGATCCAACTTGTCATGCACGAGTTGCCAACTGCCGACGAGGAAATCCTGACTGCGTGCGCTAAGATTATATCAGTACTCATTCGAACGAGCAGGGGCTATGTGGATGACACGCTCGACAGCGTGCGGCTGCTTCTGTCGGCCCGACTGGAGGGACCGGTGGGGCCAGAGGCAATGACCTCGACTAGGGAGGCAATGCTGCTGATAGATGGGATCGGGCAGTAAATATGCTGTTTAAGTGCACGATTGGGTGTTTTAGTGGTGTTTTTGTTTTCGTCAAACGGTGTCCCAGCTTTAAGGTCGCATGTGAGCGGTCGGTCTTGGTCGGAGAAACGCATGAGCGGACCTAATGACGAGAGATGCATCGTATGGCTCTCATAGCTGTCATTTACGTGATTTACATGCGTTTTGAGATACTGGAAGATCAATCATTGGGAAGCTCGTCATGGCTGAAGAACCAGAACGAAGCAGAGACTGAGGCGACCAAGGTAGAAGCCTGTGAGAAGCTGTGTGTCGTAAGGTATATAGGTGTGTCACCCACTGAGGTGGACGGACAGCTAGAGGACCTGAACCTCGCCTCCAGTGGCCTTGTGCGTGTGTCGGATTGACCTTGTCGAGGTCCCGCCTGATCCCCTGTCTGCCATTGAGATATCTCGAAAGAGTATCAAGAAGGCTCTCAGTGGTCCGTCGGCCGAGGCTGCCCCTGGGCCATCAGGTCTGTCCTTCCTTCATCTGAAGGTGATGGCTTCGGTCGCGCGTCACGACCTCGTCGAGGCGCTCCTGTCTGTTCTGCAAGACATTGCGGACGGGGAGCCGTATACGGCCCTCTTGTCGCATGCAATTCTCGTCCCAATCCCCAAGGGCGACGGATCCAGGGTCCGGCCGATTGCTATCGGCGAGACTCTCCGCCGCCTGGCCGCCAAGGCACTTGTGCCCACTATCTTCTCGAGGCTGGTTGAGATAGACCACCTCATCTCCAGGAGCCTGGGGTCGGAGAGCTAATCAACATGTTCATTGACCGAGCGGGCACGATCTTCGCCAGTGTGGGGCTTTGCCTCAACGCCAGCAAGTGCCTTGTGGCGCATTGAAAGAGAAATGACGACGGTAACTCATCTGGCGGGTATCCACGGGTGAGGTCGTTCAAGCTCGTAGGTGTGCCTATCTCGTCGTCACGGGCCTTCCTCAGCTCAGAGCTAGACAGTGTCCTCGCCAAGGTGAAGACCGTCCTCTCTGCTGCAAAGACCCTGCGAGCGGAGATTGGCTCGAAGGCCACAGCTGTCGCCCTGACTATCGTCAGGATTGCTGCTCTGACGAAGCCCATCCATTTCTACCGCAATGTGCAACCAATGTCTCGCTCTCCCTCTGGGAGGTCTAACCTCCTCGGTGGGGCCGCTGCCTTCGAGAACCAGGAGATCGTCCCGGCGATCGCTGAAATTCTCGAAACTGAGGTCAGCCAAGACGCTAGATCCCTCATGGCCGTTTGACTCGGCCTCCCCGTGCATGCTGGTGGACTGGGTATGGTGATGCCTACCCTGACGTGGATTGCGGCCTATCTTGGGGCTGCAAGACAGCTGCAAGCTCTCAAGGTCGAGCGCTCGACCGCAAGCGTTGAGCTGGCACTCGCAGTGGGTAAGGAGGTCAAGGACTGGCCGCAGAGCCCGGTGCGCTCGCAAAGATCGCCGCTGACAAGCCGCAGAAGGAGCTGGTTTGCCTGTTACAGGAACACGACTATACCAAGCGTCCCTGAGTTTGAGTTTGAGTTTATTAGATTTTTTCGGTGCCAGGTAGTCACAGCGTGGCGTTCCACATACTCCGGCCACTATCCGAGACTGAACTGGGGATGATCAGGCCCCTGGGGAGGTTCTCGGTTCTCAGGACAATTGCACAGAGGCCTCTGAATGGCTCTACACAGCCACTATCTGATGACATCCCACGCGCAGAGGGCAGAAAAACCCCGAAGGGAAAAAAAGAAACGCCGCGAACAGCTCGCAGTGCCTAGACAGGCGTATCGTGGTGTCATGCCAGTGTAGTGTACTGGTGTAAGCATGGGTTCGGGGCACTGCGTCGCGGGTCGTCTTAGGACCACAGCGAGCCCTGTTCGTGATCTTTGAGGGAGGAGCAGGGCCTGGGAGGCGGTGGCACATCTATGTAACCGAAAGGAGGACAAACCTTATGCTTCCAGACATGCAGTAATCCATTCCACAAGTTGGGCATCATATTGCTGCGCAAAGCGGACAGGGTCCTTGAAGAGGAGGTCGAGGTCGAGCTGGAGATTGGGGCAGGCAGCCAGGTGCGACTGGCTCGCTATTCTCCAGTGAGTCTGTCCAAGAATGGCACATGCAGTACTGATGGTAAGCTCGGTACACGACAGGAGTTGTATCACCATTTTTTGGATGTCTGAGGCATGACATATAGGGCAAGCTTGTAGTGCAGCCATTATCGTGTCGGGGAGAGGTTGGGGCAGCCTGTCAATGAGGACAGTGACTGGACCCCACGCTCTGGAGATGGCATTGCGCGTGGGGAGAGGGAGGCAGGAGAGTCGAAGCATGGTCACTCTCTTTGTCTGTGGTGGGGGGAGTGTGTCTAGGTATGTCTGGCGTTCAGGGTAGTGTATGTAGGTGGGTGATGTAAGACCAAGTCCCCGGGTGTACCTGACGACAGCTACTGAATTCCCTTCTGTGATGGTGGCGAAAGATAGCTGTGCTGCTCTGGTGTAGATCAGCTTATGGGTGCTGGCATAAGTCCACCAATGATTTCAGCAAAGTGGAAACACTTCGATCATGGATGGACAAGGACCAACAGGCCTGG
The DNA here is from genome assembly GCA_019828565.1 of Carpediemonas membranifera. NCBI lineage: Eukaryota > Fornicata > Carpediemonas > Carpediemonas membranifera. Next base: position 1,279,694 of record JAHDYR010000038.1, on the reverse strand, counting down.
CCTATATGGATAGGGCAGTGCCCCATGGAGCTCAGAAGGAGCGGCCTTGGCCTCCTGTCTGAACATTCAAGGGTTGCTATCAGGGCATACCGCTGGGCGCGAGTGGGAGCTCCACGCCCATACCAAGGAATCAAAGTGTCTTCATGGAACGTATGTTTACAAGGAAAAGGAAAACAACCGTCGAGGGCCAGTGCTAGCACCGGCGGCTACATGGTTTTGTCAAGACCACAAGGAAGGAAGGGCAGCACAAAAGGGAAACAGGGGCCGTCGATAGAGGCTAAAAGGAGACTACGAACAAAGCAACAACAACTACACAGAAAGGCCCCGCTACTCAGAAAAGGGCGACGCATTTTTAGGACCGCGCCTTTTTGAAAGAATGGCCTATATAGTACGGAGCATGGACAATGGGAGAAACTGGAAGGCCTGGACGGAGACCTCACCCGGATATGTACATGTGGCCCGACTTTCGGACCCAAAAATTCCGACCCAGTTTATGGACTAGGAAAAGGGGAGAAATTTTGCACTCAACAATGCAGGTAGAAATACCGACAAGGATCAGGGATTCCACGCAGAAGCAGTGGGAGGACATCAGGGAACTACTGGACAGCTTCCTCGCTGAAAGGAACGATTCAAGGACCCTACTTCTTCGTAGAACAGGCAAGTTTACAGGAAAGTCGCTCAATGCGAACTCCAAAGGACGCAAGGAAGTAATCATGAACGCCAGACGCATCCTCTTCGCAACCGGCGTCACTGACAACAAGGACATCATCCTCAGGAACCCATGCGGCATCCACGGCCTCCGCGACCTTTTCTACATGCTCACAGAGGCGCTCAACCCCAGAGACGAGGAAGCAAAGGACATGGCACAGGCACTGGAGCCCAAGACGCTGAAAGCGGGCTTCACTGGCATGGCAAGATGGCCATCTGAGAAGGACATCGAGACGGCGATCCTCAAGCCGAAGGAAGATGGGCCCATCGAATGGGATGTAGACAGGGACAGCGTCAAGAAGGCCGAAGGGTCGTTCATACTGGTATCAGGGGCTCATGGAGACGAGGCCGTAGAAGGCGTGCCTTACGACAAGGTATGGGATCCGGCAAACCAAGGCCCGGTCACCAGAGTGGCCTACGAGCAAGAGGACGGCAAGTACAGGGTCATCCTAGAGCTAAGCGACACGTCAGCATGGTCCATCAGCCGCTTCATGGAGGAGGCTAGGGACATCCTCAGGCTTCAGGCACCGGAGGCCCCGGCCATATGGCAGGCAGCATGGAACAAGTCAGGGATCTACCTGAAGGGCAGAACCAATATCCTGGGCGAAGGGGAGGAGACCCCCCTTAGCAACGAGCCGCCGTTCCGGAAGGTGAGGCTGGAAGTGCTCAAGGCCACCTCGGTCCGCAGCAATTGGGACGAACATGCCGATCTGGACAGGTCGTCCGCTAGCACGGTCATCGACGGAGACGAGGAGCAACATGTCAAGGACAAGGAGGAACGACGCCAGCAGGCCACCATGCCCGGCAGGAGAAGCCTCGACGACAGCCTCCTGGAAGTGAACAAGGACATGGTCGGGGGCCAACCAAGGCAAGATCGACCAGGACGAGGAGGTCGACTCAAACAAGGACAGCAGTCAGCCGCCGAGGATGCCTAGAAAGGACAAGGAGAAACGACTGGTGATCGGAGCCATCGACTTCGAGTGCGCAGACCCTGGCGTCAAGAAGGCAGGGATCCCTGCCATCCCGGTTGAGGGCGGGATCGTACTCTTTGACCTCAGCACTGGGGACATTCTTGGACATGGGCATGGCCTGTACTACCAGGACATACCGGCAGCAAGCATGGACCAAGCGAGGTACACGGCATGGGCAGTGACGGGGCTGCCGCCGGCCACCTTCGTGGAGGTCGGGACGGGGCGGCCGCCGATCGAGTATGAGAAGCACATACATACTTTCAGGGACTGGGCCAACCGCCTGGCGGCTCAGCTGGCAAGGATCGAAAGGTCGGAGGGTTGGAAGATAATCATGTATGCAAAGGGGGTGGAGATGGAAAGCTTCCTCCTCACGAACCCCACAAATGGACTGGAGCAAGGAACCAGGGAATTCTTCCAAGCTAGGCTGGTGGACGAGAAGAAGCTACCAGAGATCCTGGAGAACAACGGCAAGGAGGAGGCTGGCCAAAACCTCAGGGACAACCTCGACAAGGCCAACTACCTGGAAGCAGTAACAACATGGTCAAATGGATGGCAGAACAGGAGCGAGCCCAAGGGAGTCTGTCCGTACCACAGACACACCGCGGGTTGCTACCACTGTGGGTTGGCGGATACAGTAGTCTTCACAGCCAGGATCAGGGCCCTATGCAAGGAGAGGATGAGCACCCCAGACGTCTACCACTACATGGGTAAGGCACTCGACAAGACCATGGAAGCAGTCGGGAAGGCGGAGCCGGGCATGGATATCATGGGAGGCCCGGAATTCGCGACAAGGAGGGACACCTTTGAGATCTTCGGCACGTACCCGATCGGGGACGCAAGGGACGTCAGCAGGGAAGTCGGCGACAGGATCCTCGTAGTCCCGGACAACGGACACCGCTTCGGCATCGGCTTCGGGTTCGGGGAGGTTCTGTTGGGCATGAAGGGCATCTTACTGGCCCCCCCTCACAATCATGGACAACGAAGGTGTACTGGAGAGAAGCCCGCTATGGACCATCATGGAAAGAGCCACGGCTAACCAGCTCCGCATGGTACGCGTCAGGAAGGGCCTAGGGGCAGCAAGGGAGGAGGACATCATAACCATGGCCATGCTATACGAGTGGTGGCCCTCGAAGGAGGCTACGGCTCATCAAGGAGTCTGGGGCTGCGACGACCTAGCAGAGAGCCTCAGGGACTATGAGAAGGTCATAGTCAACGTCAAGGCCCCCAGGAACAGGGGTAGGATCACCCTAGGGGCGAGCTTCATCCCGAGAGACTGGGGCATGGTCAGGGTCAGCGAGGCTGGGACCATCCTAAGCCGTATGCGCAAGGAAGGGGCCAGACTAGTCTCGGCAGCTATCCCGGACGAGCCCAGAGCCAACACAGTCAATGTCCCAGGCATCACGTATGTCCCCACCATCGACGGAAAGTCCGAACAGCCATACCAAAGTAGGTTCTTCGACAACGGCCTGGAGGAAAAAGGCGAGGCGGATTAGCACCAGGATGGTGGGCAGGCACTTCGGCCAGGACGCGGATCAAGGACATCACGACCAGCATGGAGACAGGGAAGAGGACAGAAGGGTAGGACACGGAGCCGGCGGTAGAGCTGGTGTCAGAGCTGACGACAGAACCGGCGACAGAGCTGGTAACATGAACAGGACCTCGGATCGTAACCACGGAGGAGACGACAGGGAGAGACAGGACAACACGGGAACACAGATGAGAGGCTCGTTCAGCGGGAACACCTGGGCCGGTAGAGGCTCAGAGGGAGGCATGGACAACAGCAAGGATCACTCTTCCTCCACGACGCTCAAGCGCAAGGAGGGCAGCACGAGTAGGATCATGGACTCGGACAGCGGAAAGAGAAGCAGGCACGAAGAGGACATGGACTGGGAGTCTGGAAGCAGACAGGCAACCGGCATGGACTCGGAGAAGCTGCGGCTCCGAAAGCAGTTGGCAGAGGCGCAACAAGAGATCTCAGCGCTCAAGGCTGCCCGACTCATGCAAGAGCAAGGCCACGGAAGGTTGGTGCTCTCCGGCGCCGCGACTAAGCCCAGCAAGGAGAAGCCCACGATCCCCCGGCACAAGCACAAGAAGGATAAGAAGGCCAAGCAGATCTCACCCATGGACCTGATGACCCAGTTCATCATGGTAATGCAGAGTCTACAAGGACAGCAAGCGAGTCAGGCCGAGGACAGCTGCAGCGGCAGTGGGGAGTCCACGGAGGAGGAGTAAGGACATGGTAAAGCAGTATTCTTTCAAGGAACAAGCAACATTTTCTTTATAATTCACAAGCCCTGGCTCCCACCCAGGGCCCGGCATTAGCTGAAATGCACTGCCGGTAGGCTGTAGCGGCAGCCAAAGGGGGGTCACGTCATATCGTCCCCTCCTAAGTACCCTGCCCGAAGAATGGAAGGTCACCAGGTGGTAACAAGGTTGGCCTGACAAGGGTCACCGAGACCGGCATCTAGGCCCCTTGTCAGGACAAGGATAGCAGGAGAGGAGCGGGAAGCTGGGGCTCCCAAATTCTGGGAATTCGCAGGATAAGGAAACAGGACAAAGGCAATGGTAACCTACAAGATACTTAGTCTGAACACAGAGGGACACATAGGAAGAGGAAAGGACTTCACGGCGTCTATGGCAACGGCGATTCAGCTAAGGTTGAAGGACATAGAGGCAGTACTCATACAAGAGACATGGAGAACGGCGAATACGAGGGTTCATTGCTTCATGGACCTTGACTACGCACTAGCAGGGAGGGAGACGGAAGAGGACCTGGTCTTAGCCAACGAAAAACGAAAGGCGGATGTCAAAAGTCAGCACCGCATCAACCGACAACTAGGCATAGCAGGCAATGACGAACCTGCGCCAAGATGGAAGGGAACAAGGGAAGGCATCGGCACGATAGTGAGCCCACACGCAACTGCAAAGTGGGACATCGGCATATCGGACAGCCTATCGGGAAGAGTGCAAGCCAGCATAATGAGAACCGGCAGGGACATACTAGTCATCAACGTGTATGGCCCCCCATCCGGCCACAGCAAGCAGGAGAAGGATGGATTCAGGGACACTATACAGAAGATCATGGACATGAAAGGGAGCATGGAGGCCATAATTATGGGAGACTGGAACATCGACCCAGGCCAGATGGAAAGATCCACCCGGTGGAAGGATATGATGGAGAAGCACAGGCTCAAAGCCATCATACCCAAGTCTGGGACGCTCACATCAGGAACATCAACCCCGGACTTTGCAGTGACAACACCAGGAATCCAGGGGGCGGAGATTGAGGTGGTAGAGTCTCAGAAGGTCGGGGTATGGGGCTCAGCACACAATGGAATCACACTAGCATGGAAGGAACAACGGTACTATGGCAGAAGTGAGCGAGACGTGGCTCTGGCCATACCCGAGGTGCACACCTGGCCCATGAAAAGAAGGAGGGGCCAGTCACAGTCTCAAAGCTGAACAGGATCAAGAGCTCGGACCAATGGGAAGAGACTATAAGAGCATGCATGGGCGACCCAGTGAACAACAGGGGAGCAAAGGCAAGGGACAAAGTGTTCGGGAACGGAGTGTGGAGCGAACTCCAGCGAACCTCATGGACAGAAATAGGCAACAGGACCAGGAAGGAAAGGATGAAAGAGGAGCTGGAGAAATACTGGGGAGAGCGCAGGGCCAAATGGGTGGCCGACATCAGCAGAAGTGCAAAAAGGGGGTATAGGGCCTCAAGGGCCTCAGTGGAAGCTGCCATCAGAAGGTGGTGGTGTGACAACCAATACAAGGGAATGCCGGAGAGCCTCCTCAAGGACGGAGTGGTAACCACGGACAAGGCGGCCATCAGCGAGATCCTCTTGCAACAGTATGCTAGAGTCAGCAGAGGCAGGGAACCCACCTGGAAGACATGGAGGGGCAGGGACGGAAATGAGTTCAAGGAAAGCGAGGTCAAAGCCGCAATCAAAAGGATCAGGAGGGACACCGCACCAGGGCCTGACCTCACATCTGGAGACATGCTGAGAGAGCTGGATGAGAAAGGCCTTAGGGAAGTGACGAGGCTCATCAACAGGGTCTACAGGGAGGGCGACGTACCCAAAGCATGGAAGTATGCCACAGTGTCGGCCATACACAAGACAGGGAAGCCAAGGGTCAAGCCGGAATCATATAGACCAATATCCTTGACACCACTGCTGTACAGGGTCTATGGTAGATTGCTCAAGATACGTCTGGAAGCAGCAACGAAAAGGTTCATACCAAGAGAACAGGCTGGTTTCCAGTCAGACAGGGACGTCATCCAGCAGATACAGTACATTGTGCAGCGGCACCAGGAGGGGGTGAGACCACGTCAATCTTTCTGGACATCGAGAAGGCATATGACACGGTACCAAGGGACATTCTCATGGATAAGCTACAGGGTATGGGGGTGGAGGAGCACTTGATCAGGGCAATTCAAGGCACAATAAAGGAAACCTGGATATCAGTCAAGGGGGCAAAGGCATGGGAAAGAACCAACAGGGGAGTTAAGCAAGGGTGCGTCCTGGCACCGACACTGTTTGTGCTGTTCATGGCTAACTGGCCCCACCTGGCCAGAAAGAAAAATCAAGGGAGAACGGTACGACATCAGAGAACCGCCAAGGACCACGAGCCACCTCAGCGACCGACTACCGGCAGCACTTACCATGTTTGTGGATGACACTGCGGTCACAGGGAGCAAACCGGAGCATAGCCAGATGGTCGCCAACATAATGGTGGACATAATCAGAGAGCATGAAATGAGGGTGAACGCCCAGAAGAATGTAATGATTAGCGTGGACAGAACAGCCCTAGTCAGGATCGAGGGGGTAACACTACTGCCAGAGAAGGAGGCGAGATACCTGGGATTATGGATCGCAAGTGGGAAGGACCCTATGTCGGCCTGCATAAGGCGGAAACAGGAGCAGAGCGAAAGGTACAAGAGACTGGTGAGATGGGCAGGGTGGACCAGGGCAAACATGCCAGCACTAGCGAGCAGGCTACTACTGGAAATATATATATGGCCCAGGATCCTCTTCGGAGTCGAGGTGTGGGGGAACGCACCGGGAGGTAGAAGGATCTGGAATGACTGGCAGGGAATCATGGCAGGAACAGGACCGGGAGGGGGCGCAGCCATGAGGCTGATGAATGGATGGGTGGACCTCCAGGCACACATGGAATGGCTGGCAGTCAAAAGGATAGTCAACTACAGGGACCAGGATATACCAGTCAGAAACAGAGAATGGGGGCGGGGCACGGTTATGTGGGAAGCTAGGGAGAGAGTGCAGCATCTACTGGAGGGCACCAGAGAAGGAGCCCCTAAACCAGCGCTACTGGATTATGGCATGGAAACGATCAGGAGGGGTGGATGAAGCGGTGCAAAAGCCGTACGGCACTAGGACTAATGGAAATCATGGGGACAAGGAAATTAAGCAAGTGTCTGCAAGGTAAGCCTACGGTAGACCGAAAGGCTGGGAAGGGGCAAAGCAGGGCGGAATGGAAGAGAATTGTATCCATTGCAGCCAATGTCAGCCCATCCCCATCGTCGGCAGAGAGAGGGGAGGGCCCTATGAGAGCCATCACAGAGCTGGCCCAAGGCGCTGACCTGAAGAGAGAAATTAGCAGACTATGCCCCCTATGCTCGGAGGAGTCGGAGGTGAGCCTGTTCTACAGGATCATTAGGGAAAAGCCAGGACCAGCAAGGAAGCAGGAAATGATCAGGGGAGTGGGCAGAGGGCCAGAGGCTAGGATCGGCAGCGCACATAATCTGTGAATGCCCGGCAGTAGACAGGGGAGAAGCTTGGACAAAGCTGTGGACAGCAGCGAAGCACAAAACTAAGGACTTGGAAGTAAGGCAGGGCCCCCAGGGCGAATGGTACCAGGAAAGACCCATCCTAGAATTACAGCAACTAATAATATGGGGCTCGGAGGACATTTGGGAAGGCCTCACGGCAGGACTACGGGAACTGGCAAAGGTTTACAACAGCTTCAAGGTGGAATAGAAGCATGTCATGAACCCCTGACTCCAGGACCGGGAAGGGATGGACAAGGAATCAGCCATGGACCACCCTCGCTGGTGCTAAGCTCCTGGGATCAGTGAGGAAAGGCCCCACGTATCCCGGTAGCCAGGAACCAAAGCAAGGGAAGGAACGACTGCAAGGAAAGAACAGGAAGGACAGACCAGAAATAAGAAAGAAAGGACATGCGACAAGGACAGAGCAAGGATAAGGTCAAGGAAATCCATATCCATATGGTTGCACCACTCGTTGGGACCCCAAGGAAACTGCAGGGACTGGCCACGGGGGTCGGAGGGGCACAGGTGCCCCTGCCGCCCTTGTTAACGACATGGGAAACCAAGGACATGTAGTGCAAGCGAAATGTTGTAAGGGGTAACAGGACAACCAGGCCTAGTGCCTGGGGGTACACCACCCATGCCCTGACCCACGCCACCTAACCGGGGTAGACAGCATGGACTTAGTCACTTTCCCCGCCTTCGGGTAGGCTTCTTAACAGAGTCGAGGGGGCATGGAATTGGGGAACCGGACAGACGAGAGGGTGCCGTGGCTGAACGGCTCTACAAGGACTGCAGGGAAGCAAGGAGTGTCATAGTCAAGGTTCTGCAGGACGATCCTGCCTGTCAATGCCCCGAGGACAGACCCCCAGGCTCCCCGGATAGTTGCCGGACTTTCAGGGAGACAGGAAAGCATATTTGCACGGAGATGGCCGCAGGGCCTCTGGGGCGATTGGAATCGGCTTTCCGCGGAGACAGTAGCACCGAAAGCCCAAGGCAAACGCTGCTGACCAGTTTGCCACGGGAAATAGGCAGTACCCCGGGGCACTCAGTTCCAAGACAACGGGAAACAAGCTCAGTCCGGGGTCAGAATCCAAGCACCATAAATTTCTTCTTCATGGGTGCTGGCATAGGGGCCGAGCAGATCTGCCGCGTCGGCGAGTGGTTGGAGCATTGGGACCTCTGGGTGGAGACGCAACCAACGGAGGCGCTGTCTGGCCTTGTCAGCCAGCAGCACCCAAAAGGATAGCCACAATGGCAAGATGGAAGGACCTGATCAGGGACTATAAGCTGGGAGCAGTGATCCCCATGGAAGGTACCCTCACCAAGGGAACTACCACTCCGGACTTCGCGCTGGTATCATCAGGGATCAGAGGAGCAAGGATAGAAGTACTGGATGCTAGTCGACTCGGAGTCTGGGGGTCAGCCCACAACATGATAAGACTGGAATGGAGGGAACAACGGATCCAACGGACAAAGAGAGAGGAAGTCCTAGACATACCGGGCGTCAGAGTGTGGAACATGAGGAAGAAGGCTGAACGCACATCAGTCAGAAGACTGCACCGTTTTAAGAGCCTGGATGAGTGGGAGGAGGATATCAGGAAGGATATGGGCGAGCCGTCAGGTCACCCAGGCAGTGGATACAGGGAAGAGGTCATCAAAGAAAAGGTGTGGTCGGAGCTCCGGCACACACCATGGACAGAAGAGGGAAACAAGACCAGAAGTGAGATCATGAAGCGTGAGCTACAGGCCTTCTGGGGTACTTGGGAGCGCGATCGGCCAGCCCCAGGCCCTCCTGAGCAGGATCAAGCGGTGTTGCCCCCTATGTACCCTGGACTCAGAAGGTGACACCATTACTCGCCTGTACACTGTCACCAGAACCGCGGCGGAAACCACCAAAATCCTCTCAGAATGGGCATACAACCAGCCCCTGGGAACACAAAGCCACATCATCTGCCAATGCAAGGCGGTAGAACGCCCAGAAGGATGGAATGACATCCTGGCGGAGGCGCATCTACGCACACAGTACCACGCCCTAAGGCAAGGGCAGGAGGCGGAGTGGTACAACTCAAGGGCAATCCTGGAAATGCTCTGGCTCCTCCGCAGCGAGGACCATACCGTCAGAGAGGGACTGCAGAACGGCAGACGTGCCCTTCTGAACCTCCGGAAAGACGGGTAAGTACACCATCCCAGAATCCTATGACCTCTGGGACCAGGGTCAAACTGGGACCCAACCCCCGCCTCAACCGAAGCGGAGCGCTCCTGGGATCAGCGGGGGACGCAAGCCCCACGTATCCCGGTAGCACCCAGCCGCGGAAGGGGGACTCAACCCCGAACACTAATCTCGCTAACACACAAACGCTCACCCATACTGGGAACGTAGACAACATTCAGCCGGCAGAACCGGCACACTCTTCACACGTATAAGAAATAACCCAGAGCCATAGGGCGGGGCACGTATGCACATGTATACACGTACGTGCGAGGTATCGGGGCGCAGCAGCCAAACAGGAGGGTAACCATAAGGCAACAATACCACCTGGGCGGCACCTGGACCAAATCAGAGCTGCGCCGAACGGCCCGGCACCCAAAACTTGGAACCAGCCGGAAGCTAGGAAGAAGCCCTATAGGGAACAAATCCTTGAGGAGGGGATCCATGCCGGAACGGAAAGTGTGGAAGAGCCCGAACGCAGCCGTGAATCATATAGCTACCCAGCGATGATCGGTGGGTTTCATAACTGGCCCAATTGCGTGGTACGGCAAACGCCAAGCCCGAAACCGCTTCGGCGGGTGCCTGAAAAATTGCAAACTGGGTCGAATGGTATGGAGAAAATATCCCTGAGAGGAGCCCTGTAGGGGGAAACCGAGCAGAAGGCCCCGGTGGCGGGTGTGCAGGGCAAGGCCTTGCGGGTGCCAGGCAGAACGGGGGCCCGAAGGACCCCCAAGAGTAAGACCTGGGTTATCCCGACTTTGGGGGTATCGGGCCAGCCAGTTGATAGGTCAACATGCAAGGGACTACCCAGCCTTACCAGCTGGACCCTGACGGTGATGGTGCTAACGCCCCCAACGTAGTATCAGGCTCGCTCACGAAGGGAAGTCAACACGCTAAGGCGTTCCCGGGAAAGAAAGAAAGAAAGAAATTTATGGTGCTTGGATTCTGACCCCGGACTGAGCTTGTTTCCCGTTGTCTTGGAGCTGAGTGCCCCGGGGTACTGCCTATTTCCCGTGGCAAACTGGTCAGCAGCGTTTGCCTTGGGCTTTCGGTGCTACTGTCTCCGCGGAAAGCCGATTCCAATCGCCCCAGAGGCCCTGCGGCCATCTCCGTGCAAATATGCTTTCCTGTCTCCCTGAAAGTCCGGCAACTATCCGGGGAGCCTGGGGGTCTGTCCTCGGGGCATTGACAGGCAGGATCGTCCTGCAGAACCTTGACTATGACACTCCTTGCTTCCCTGCAGTCCTTGTAGAGCCGTTCAGCCACGGCACCCTCTCGTCTGTCCGGTTCCCCAATTCCATGCCCCCTCGACTCTGTTAAGAAGCCTACCCGAAGGCGGGGAAAGTGACTAAGTCCATGCTGTCTACCCCGGTTAGGTGGCGTGGGTCAGCGGCATGGTGGTGTACCCCCAGGCACTAGGCCTGGTTGTCCTGTTACCCCTTACAACATTTCGCTTGCACTACATGTCCTTGGTTTCCCATGTCGTTAACAAGGGCGGCAGGGGCACCTGTGCCCCTCCGACCCCCGTGGCCAGTCCCTGCAGTTTCCTTGGGGTCCCAACGAGTGGTGCAACCATATGGATATGGATTTCCTTGACCTTATCCTTGCTCTGTCCTTGTCGCATGTCCTTTCTTTCTTATTTCTGGTCTGTCCTTCCTGTTCTTTCCTTGCAGTCGTTCCTTCCCTTGCTTTGGTTCCTGGCTACCGGGATACGTGGGGCCTTTCCTCACTGATCCCAGGAGCTTAGCACCAGCGAGGGTGGTCCATGGCTGATTCCTTGTCCATCCCTTCCCGGTCCTGGAGTCAGGGGTTCATGACATGCTTCTATTCCACCTTGAAGCTGTTGTAAACCTTTGCCAGTTCCCGTAGTCCTGCCGTGAGGCCTTCCCAAATGTCCTCCGAGCCCCATATTATTAGTTGCTGTAATTCTAGGATGGGTCTTTCCTGGTACCATTCGCCCTGGGGGCCCTGCCTTACTTCCAAGTCCTTAGTTTTGTGCTTCGCTGCTGTCCACAGCTTTGTCCAAGCTTCTCCCCTGTCTACTGCCGGGCATTCACAGATTATGTGCGCTGCCGATCCTAGCCTCTGGCCCTCTGCCCACTCCCTGATCATTTCCTGCTTCCTTGCTGGTCCTGGCTTTTCCCTAATGATCCTGTAGAACAGGCTCACCTCCGACTCATCCGAGCATAGGGGGCATAGTCTGCTAATTTCTCTCTTCAGGTCAGCGCCTTGGGCCAGCTCGCCGTTGCCATAGACGCCGTGAAGTCCTTTCCTCTTCCTATGTGTCCCTCTGTGTTCAGACTAAGTATCTTGTAGGTTACCATTGCCTTTGTCCTGTTTCCTTATCCTGCGAATTCCCAGAATTTGGGAGCCCCAGCTTCCCGCTCCTCTCCTGCTATCCTTGTCCTAACAAGGGGCCTAGATGCCGGTCTCGGTGACCCTTGTCAGGCCAACCTTGTTACCACCTGGTGACCTTCCATTCTTCGGGCAGGGTACTTAGGAGGGGGACGATATGACGTGACCCCCCCTTTGGCTGCCGCTACAGCCTACCGGCAGTGCATTTCAGCTAATGCCGGGCCCTGGGTGGGAGCCAGGGCTTGTGAATTATAAAGAAAATGTTGCTTGTTCCTTGAAAGAATACTGCTTTACCATGTCCTTACTCCTCCTCCGTGGACTCCCCACTGCCGCTGCAGCTGTCCTCGGCCTGACTCACTTGCTGTCCTTGTAGACTCTGCATTACCGTGATGAACTGGGTCATCAGGTCCATGGGTGAGATCTGCTTGGCCTTCTTAGCCTTCTTGTGCTTGTGCCGGGGGATCGTGGGCTTCTCCTTGCTGGGCTTAGTCGCGACGCCGGAGAGCACCAACCTTCCGTGGCCTTGCTCTTGCATGAGTCGGGCAGCCTTGAGCGCTGAGATCTCTTGTTGCGCCTCTGCCAACTGCTTTCGGAGCCGCAGCTTCTCCGAGTCCATGCCGGTTGCCTGTCTGCTTCCAGACTCCCAGTCCATGTCCTCTTCGTGCCTGCTTCTCTTTCCGCTGTCCGAGTCCATGATCCTACTCGTGCTGCCCTCCTTGCGCTTGAGCGTCGTGGAGGAAGAGTGATCCTTGCTGTTGTCCATGCCTCCCTCTGAGCCTCTACCGGCCCAGGTGTTCCCGCTGAACGAGCCTCTCATCTGTGTTCCCGTGTTGTCCTGTCTCTCCCTGTCGTCTCCTCCGTGGTTACGATCCGAGGTCCTGTTCATGTTACCAGCTCTGTCGCCGGTTCTGTCGTCAGCTCTGACACCAGCTCTACCGCCGGCTCCGTGTCCTACCCTTCTGTCCTCTTCCCTGTCTCCATGCTGGTCGTGATGTCCTTGATCCGCGTCCTGGCCGAAGTGCCTGCCCACCATCCTGGTGCTAATCCGCCTCGCCTTTTCCTCCAGGCCGTTGTCGAAGAACCTACTTTGGTATGGCTGTTCGGACTTTCCGTCGATGGTGGGGACATACGTGATGCCTGGGACATTGACTGTGTTGGCTCTGGGCTCGTCCGGGATAGCTGCCGAGACTAGTCTGGCCCCTTCCTTGCGCATGCGGCTTAGGATGGTCCCAGCCTCGCTGACCCTGACCATGCCCCAGTCTCTCGGGATGAAGCTCGCCCCTAGGGTGATCCTACCCCTGTTCCTGGGGGCCTTGACGTTGACTATGACCTTCTCATAGTCCCTGAGGCTCTCTGCTAGGTCGTCGCAGCCCCAGACTCCTTGATGAGCCGTAGCCTCCTTCGAGGGCCACCACTCGTATAGCATGGCCATGGTTATGATGTCCTCCTCCCTTGCTGCCCCTAGGCCCTTCCTGACGCGTACCATGCGGAGCTGGTTAGCCGTGGCTCTTCCATGATGGTCCATAGCGGGCTTCTCTCCAGTACACCTTCGTTGTCCATGATTGTGAGGGGGGCCAGTAAGATGCCCTTCATGCCCAACAGAACCTCCCCGAACCCGAAGCCGATGCCGAAGCGGTGTCCGTTGTCCGGGACTACGAGGATCCTGTCGCCGACTTCCCTGCTGACGTCCCTTGCGTCCCCGATCGGGTACGTGCCGAAGATCTCAAAGGTGTCCCTCCTTGTCGCGAATTCCGGGCCTCCCATGATATCCATGCCCGGCTCCGCCTTCCCGACTGCTTCCATGGTCTTGTCGAGTGCCTTACCCATGTAGTGGTAGACGTCTGGGGTGCTCATCCTCTCCTTGCATAGGGCCCTGATCCTGGCTGTGAAGACTACTGTATCCGCCAACCCACAGTGGTAGCAACCCGCGGTGTGTCTGTGGTACGGACAGACTCCCTTGGGCTCGCTCCTGTTCTGCCATCCATTTGACCATGTTGTTACTGCTTCCAGGTAGTTGGCCTTGTCGAGGTTGTCCCTGAGGTTTTGGCCAGCCTCCTCCCTTGCCGTTGTTCTCCAGGATCTCTGGTAGCTTCTTCTCGTCCACCAGCCTAGCTTGGAAGAATTCCCTGGTTCCTTGCTCCAGTCCATTTGTGGGGTTCGTGAGGAGGAAGCTTTCCATCTCCACCCCCTTTGCATACATGATTATCTTCCAACCCTCCGACCTTTCGATCCTTGCCAGCTGAGCCGCCAGGCGGTTGGCCCAGTCCCTGAAAGTATGTATGTGCTTCTCATACTCGATCGGCGGCCGCCCCGTCCCGACCTCCACGAAGGTGGCCGGCGGCAGCCCCGTCACTGCCCATGCCGTGTACCTCGCTTGGTCCATGCTTGCTGCCGGTATGTCCTGGTAGTACAGGCCATGCCCGTGTCCAAGAATGTCCCCAGTGCTGAGGTCAAAGAGTACGATCCCGCCCTCAACCGGGATGGCAGGGATCCCTGCCTTCTTGACGCCAGGGTCTGCGCACTCGAAGTCGATGGCTCCGATCACCAGTCGTTTCTCCTTGTCCTTTCTAGGCATCCTCGGCGGCTGACTGCTGTCCTTGTTTGAGTCGACCTCCTCGTCCTGGTCGATCTTGCCTTGGTTGGCCCCGACCATGTCCTTGTTCACTTCCAGGAGGCTGTCGTCGAGGCTTCTTCTGCCGGGCATGGTGGCCTGCTGGCGTCGTTCCTCCTTGTCCTTGACATGTTGCTCCTCGTCTCCGTCGATGACCGTGCTAGCGGACGACCTGTCCAGATCGGCATGTTCGTCCCTATTGCTGCGGACCGAGGTGGCCTTGAGCACTTCCAGCCTCACCTTCCGGAACGGCGGCTCGTTGCTAAGGGGGGTCTCCTCCCCTTCGCCCAGGATATTGGTTCTGCCCTTCAGGTAGATCCCTGACTTGTTCCATGCTGCCTGCCATATGGCCGGGGCCTCCGGTGCCTGAAGCCTGAGGATGTCCCTAGCCTCCTCCATGAAGCGGCTGATGGACCATGCTGACGTGTCGCTTAGCTCTAGGATGACCCTGTACTTGCCGTCCTCTTGCTCGTAGGCCACTCTGGTGACCGGGCCTTGGTTTGCCGGATCCCATACCTTGTCGTAAGGCACGCCTTCTACGGCCTCGTCTCCATGAGCCCCTGATACCAGTATGAACGACCCTTCGGCCTTCTTGACGCTGTCCCTGTCTACATCCCATTCGATGGGCCCATCTTCCTTCGGCTTGAGGATCGCCGTCTCGATGTCCTTCTCAGATGGCCATCTTGCCATGCCAGTGAAGCCCGCTTTCAGCGTCTTGGGCTCCAGTGCCTGTGCCATGTCCTTTGCTTCCTCGTCTCTGGGGTTGAGCGCCTCTGTGAGCATGTAGAAAAGGTCGCGGAGGCCGTGGATGCCGCATGGGTTCCTGAGGATGATGTCCTTGTTGTCAGTGACGCCGGTTGCGAAGAGGATGCGTCTGGCGTTCATGATTACTTCCTTGCGTCCTTTGGAGTTCGCATTGAGCGACTTTCCTGTAAACTTGCCTGTTCTACGAAGAAGTAGAGTCCTTGAATCGTTCCTTTCAGCGAGGAAGCTGTCCAGTAGTTCCCTGATGTCCTCCCACTGCTTCTGCGTGGAATCCCTGATCCTTGTCGGTATTTCTACCTGCATTGTTGAGTGCAAAATTTCTCCCCTTTTCCTAGTCCATAAACTGGGTCGGAATTTTTGGGTCCGAAAGTCGGGCCACATGTACATATCCGGGTGAGGTCTCCGTCCAGGCCTTCCAGTTTCTCCCATTGTCCATGCTCCGTACTATATAGGCCATTCTTTCAAAAAGGCGCGGTCCTAAAAATGCGTCGCCCTTTTCTGAGTAGCGGGGCCTTTCTGTGTAGTTGTTGTTGCTTTGTTCGTAGTCTCCTTTTAGCCTCTATCGACGGCCCCTGTTTCCCTTTTGTGCTGCCCTTCCTTCCTTGTGGTCTTGACAAAACCATGTAGCCGCCGGTGCTAGCACTGGCCCTCGACGGTTGTTTTCCTTTTCCTTGTAAACATACGTTCCATGAAGACACTTTGATTCCTTGGTATGGGCGTGGAGCTCCCACTCGCGCCCAGCGGTATGCCCTGATAGCAACCCTTGAATGTTCAGACAGGAGGCCAAGGCCGCTCCTTCTGAGCTCCATGGGGCACTGCCCTATCCATATAGGCCAGGCCTGTTGGTCCTTGTCCATCCATGATCGAAGTGTTTCCACTTTGCTGAAATCATTGGTGAACTGAGGCGTTCCCGGGGACATGGGGTGGTGCAAACTGGTAATTCCCTGATCTACACAGGTGTACAGGATACGTTAAATTTCTTTCTTTCTTTCTACAGGCCTTCTGGGGAAAACGCAGGGAAGAGTGGATCCAGGACCTCAGCCGGAGCGCGAAGGAAGGATACAAAGCATCCAGGTCCATGGTGGAAGCAGCGGTAAGAAGATGGTGGTGTGAAAACCAGTTCAAGGGCATGCCAGAGAGCATACTGAAGGACGGGGAGATTACCACCAACAAGGAAGAAATAGGTAAGATCCTCCTACAACAGTATGCAGGAGTGAGCAGGGGCAGGAAACCGGAGTGGAAGGATAGAGGCAATGGAAAGAGGGAGGACGAATTTAAGGAGAGAGAAATACGAGAAGCGATCAGAAGGATAAAGAGGGACACTGCACCGGGACCGGACCACACTACAGGGGACATGCTCAGGGACACAGATGACCAGGGGATCGCTCAGATAACTAGGCTCATGAACAGGGTATACAGGGAGGGCAAGATCCCGACAACATGGAAGTATGCTACAGTCTCGGCCATCCACAAGAATGGGAAGCCCAGAGTGAAGCCGGAGTCGTACAGACCCATCTCGCTAACACCACTACTGTATAGGGTGTATGGTAGGCTCCTGAAGAGAAGATTAGAAGCAGCCACATGGCACCTCATCCCAAGAGAGCAAGCAGGGTTCCAATCGGATAAGGACGTAATACAACAGATACAATACATCGTGCAGAGACACCAGGAAGGGGGGGAGACCACGTCGATCTTCCTAGACATAGAGAAAGCCTATGACACCGTCCCGAGGGACATCCTCATGGATAAGCTGCAGGAAGGGGGCAGGGTCATGGGAGAGAACAAACAGGGGAGTGAAGCAAGGATTTGTCCTAGCGCCGACCCTGTTCGTTTTGTTCATGGCAAACTGGCCTCACCTGGTCAGGAAGAAGCATCAGGGACAAGAGTACGATATCAGGGAACCACCAACGGAGTTACCAAGAGTCCGGGACACGCTGCCGGCCACCCTAACCATGTTCGTGGACGATACAGCGGTCACAGGGGAGACACCGGAAAAGAGCAAGATAGTGGCGAACCTAGTCATAGAAGTTATCAAGGAGCACCTCATGAGGGCAAATGCACAAAAGAGTGAGATGATCAGTGTAGACAGGGCAGCAGTGGCGAGAGTGGGGGGAGTTACCCTAATGGCAAAAGAGGAAGCTAAGTACCTAGGTCTCTGGATAGCCAGCGGAAAAGACCCACTGGCAGCCTGTATCAGAAAGAAGCGGGAGCAGAGCGAAAGGTACAAGAAGCTAGTGAGAAGAGTGGGATGGACCAGAGGCAACATGCCGGCGCTAGCCAGCAGGCTCCTCCTCGAAGTTTACATATGGCCGAGGATAATGTTTGGAGTGGAGGTGTGGGGCTACGCAGCAGGGGGGAACAAGATATGGACGGATTGGCAGGGCATCATGGCCGGAAAAGGCCCAGGTGGGGGCTCGGTCATGCGCATCTTGAACGGATGGATGGACCTGCAAGCCCACCTGGAGATGCTAGCAGTCAAGAGGATCGTGACAAGCAGGGGCCAGGATATACCAATCAGAGACAGGGTCTGGAAGGAGGGATCGATTATGTGGAAAGCCAGGGACTCAGTGAACGCACTCCTCAGAGGAACAAGAGAGGGAGCAACGAATGCAGGGAAGATAGACTTTGGTAGGGAGATGGTAAGAATGAACTGGACCAGGAGGTGCAAGAGCAAGACAGCGGTGGGGCTCATGGAAGTCCTAGGACCCAAACGTATGGGAAAGTGCATGGCGGGGAAACCGGCCATAAGTAGGAAGACAGGGAAGTGGCAGTCAAGGGCAGAGTGGAAAAGGATAGTGTCGGTGGCAGCGAATGTCAGCCCGTCTCCATCATCAGCGGAAAGGGGAGAAGGCCCAGAGCCTGGCAAAGGTCTATGATAGCTATAGAATAGATGGATAGATAAGGAACACCACATCCAGAAAGGGGGCAGGGAAGCATAGACTCTGGGATCAAGGGGAGACCCCCCATGTTTCCCAGGGAGAGGGCAGGGCCAGGGACAGAGGAAATCCATCAATTGGATGGTTGCACCACTCGCGGTGAACCTAAGGAAACTGCAGGGACTGAGCATGGGATACGGGGGGACATGACGTCCCCGCCGCCCTTGTGAACGATATAGGGACGCTGGGAAGTGTAGCACAAGAGAACTATCATAAGGGGTACTAGGCCTTGCAGATCTAGAGTCTGTGTCAGCCCTAGCCCACGCCGCCTAACAGGGGTAGATGAGAGGGACTTAGTTGCTTTCCCCGCCCACGGGTAGGCCACTTAACAGGGTCGTGTGGGCACTGAACAGGGAATCTGGAAAGATGAGAGGGTGCCATGCTTGAACGACCCCGTAGGGACTGCAGGGAATCAGGGAGTGCTATAGAGAAGGTCTTGCAGGACAAACCTGCCTGTGGAAGCACCGAGGACAGACCCCAGGCTCCCTGGAAGCTGCCGGGTTTACAGGGAGACAGGAAAGCGCTCAGCGCACGGAGATGGCGAAGGCCTATGGGGGGAAGTGAAATCGGGAGTGAGCGGAAGCAGTAGCACCGAATCGCTCGTTGGACGCAGCTGACAAGTTCAATCGCAGGGAGGAGGCAGCGCCCCGGGGAACTCGGCTCCAGTAATAAGGGAGATCAGCCTAAGTAACCGGGGCCCGATACCAGGCACCATAAATTTTCTTTCTTTCTTTCTGTCAGCCAGCAGCATGACCGAGGGATGAAGCCATCCAAGCTCAAAGTATTTGGCTTGCGAGGCCGTGTTGTTGACGCGCAGGGCAAGAGAAGCCAGCTGACTCATGCACGTCTGGCTTTGCGGCCAGCCCACACTGACCAGGCGTATGTCAGTTTCGGCACCACATAAACCTCCACAATGTGATGCACAAAGCGGGAGTGGCATATGCCGATGGACTTGAGCCATGCAATTTCTTTTTGGATCTTCTCATAAGTCCTATCGTTGTGCGTGTTGAATGATGTGGATGTGTCAAACCAGATGCCAAGGAGCTTGATAGTGTCCTTTTGTTCGACTCTGTGTCCTCTCACTATGATTGACTGGACTGAGGAGTCCGCAATAAAGCATGTCTTGTGGTTGGGCTGGAGCTCAAGAGCTTCCATGATGAGCCATGCAGCTGTGAGGGCTCGGATGAGAAGGTCCAGGGAGGGGGCTACGAGCGTGAGGTCATCCATGTAAAGGACTGACACCGGCACATGGTCCGCTGGTAGACTCGACGCCAGTTGTTCCAGCTTGTCCATGTCCGGATCAAGTGAGTCAAGTGTGCCACGGTCGAGGGTGCTGAGATGCCTGATCAGTCGTGGCACATCTGAAAGGTATTGAACAAAGAGGAAAGGGGCGGTGGTGCAGCCTTGCCTGACTCCTAAGTTCGTTGTAGCTGCTGATGATGAGCCCTTGAGAGAAAGAGATGTGTTTGAGTGCATCTCTCGGAGGAGTTCAATGAGGCGAGGATGGCCCTTGAGCCTGTCGTGTGCTCGCCTTCGGGGCACTCTGTCAAAAGCCTTCGCTATCTCCAGAGTGGCTATAAAGGTAGCTGAGAAGGCAAGTCTGGCGCCATGAATTGCCCACAGCGCATCCTCTGCTGACCGGCCCGGGCGCGCCCCATACTGTTCTGGAGGAAGTGGGTTGACTGGGGATAATTCTGCGACAATGATTGACCCTAAGATCTTGTGACATGACGAGAGAAGTGATATCGGACGATACGAAGCTGGGGGTTTGTCCTCCGTTCCTTGCTTCTTAATAGGGACCACTGTTGCCTGGTGCCACTGGTGTGGGGTGGCAACCTCATCGACACATCTTTGTAGGATGTTGCGGAGCGCTTCAGTGAGTGATGGGTGCGCTTTGAAAATGCCCGGGGACAGGCCATCCGCTCCTGCCGCCGCAGAGTTCTTTGACCTTCGCAATGCTGCATGTAGGGCCGGGGGGGGGGAGATCTCGAAAGGTGGTAGATCTGAGGCGGCGTGCCTGGGGTCAGGAGCATTTGGTGATGAGGATACGCTTGAGTATTGGCGTTCAAAGGCCGCAGCAACTGCTTGAGGATCAGTGATATTGCGTCCATCTACTGTGATGACCGCTGGGACTCCATTGTTAAACAGTGAGATGAAGTCTGCCTGGGAGTTACCCTGACGAGCCGCTCCTTTCCTGAGCCTGCCCCTGACATACCTGAAGAAATCATCTGAGAAGACCCTCATGTGTTCAGAGGAATCTCTTGAGTTGAGTGAGTGCGCTTTGAGAGAGGATTCGGCGTTTGCAATCGATAGTGACAGCTCTTGCAAGAGAGTTGCAGAGGAGATGGCACACTGTGGGGCAAAGGGACCTGCCATCTTCTTTGGATGAGAACAGGTGGACTCTGCACTGTTCTGTTCCATGCGTATTAGTCGGAACAGCTCGTCCGGGGTGGTACCATCATCAAGGCCAGTAGTCACTGAGTGGTGCGTGATGCTTTGGCTCTGATTGACCTGAGTGGGAGTGCTGACCTTCTTTTTGCTCCACTGCCGGAGAGTCTTTCCTAGCAGGCCGACCGCCTCGTCTACCGTAGTGGCGGAGCGGATGTCGTCTACGAGGCGACTCCCGCAGCGTTTTGCCATCGCTTGAATGCTCGGAATGGCTCTGAGCAGAGATAGTGGAGGCTCTGCAAGTTTGAAGAAGTTGACTATTGGGAGCTTAGGAGTAATGGTTCGGTGTCCTGATGGCTCTATCTCAGTAGCAAACGGTCTATCCATGGAGCCGACGATGAGGGATGAGGGCACCGCGAAAGCGTCTAGATACCTGTCACTGAAGCTGGGATTGTCCGTATGGAGTAGCATCAGGTTGCCCAGGCTGAGAGTAGCTGTCCAGATTGTGGAGGGGTATCTGCATTGGTATTTAAGTCTCCCATGAGAACAGTGTGCAAGCCAGCCTGTTGTGCTAGGCTAATGGCATTGCGAAGAAGCTCATGGAAGGACTCCCTTTCTTCTTTCCCTGCACACGGGGTGTAGATAGACATGAGCCGCAGCTTGACTTTGCGCGAGGGACTGTTGAGTGTACATCCGACATCAATTTGCAGGAGGCGGGGCGAGTGAGGCTGACCTCGAACATACTCACAGTGCTTGGCTATGTCGTTGTGCAAGAGGAAGCCTACCCCTAGGTGTTTCACTTCTCCAGTTGGAACTTTATGGAAAACAAAGGTGAAATCAGAAGCTGTTGCACTCTCTGGAGTGATGGCGCGCCACCAGTGCTCCTGGATAACTATGATGTCCGCTTGAATGGAGTGACATAAGGCGAGCTTTCGCGTGTTGAGTGAAGTGACATTCCAGGAACAGAGAAGGCCATTTACCGGCCTGTGCCTGCGTCCATCTCGTTGTCGGACAGTAGTGGGAGTGATGCGCCTGGGGGGAGCAGGACCCGCAGGGGCCGCTCCGCGGACAGAAATTGATGGCCACTGCACGTCATTGGCACGTGAAGCATGTAGCGTGTCCATCGTTTTTGTGAGGTCATGGGACAGAGCAACTCTTTGCTCTCTCGCGCGCTCAACATTGGCTAAGAAGTCGGGCTTGGCCGAGCGAGAGACCGAGGGTCTGACACGTCTGAGTCGTGGATGGTTGCCCTCCCTGGGGACTAAGAACCAGAAGCGGGGGGCTCTGTACGAGCGGACAATGTTATTGCCCGTGTTGTAAGCCGGGGGTGCTCTCATAGTCATCAGCTCTGCCACTGATTGTGGGAGCTGGGACGCAGGCGGGGCCTGCCAAAAGACCTCTAGAGCGGTGAGCAGGTTTGCAAAGGAGATGTCTCCCTCCTGGACTTGGACCGGGGTGATAAAGGATTCCTCAAGTGTAGCAGGGCTGTGACAGGCTAGCCTTTCTGCTGCAATGTCTCGAAGGGCCTCGAGAGGGTTGAACCATGCCCAGTCTCCCTGATGTCGAGTGGTGATCACAAAGTTGCTTCTTGTCATCGCTTCGTATGACTTACTGCCCGTTGGGAAGGCATGGTGCTTTGATCCAGGTAAGGGCCTGCGCAGTGTCCATTCTGGATGAGAACGAGGATGTCTCGATGTAGGATGCCATGCCAGCGAACAGTCGGCGGTCGATCGACTCAAGCTCCGCCAGGTCATGCACCCTGCCCAGGGTTGATAGGTCCTCCGGCGCAGCATGGGAGTGGATGACTGCATTCTCCATGCGCGGATCCTTAGCTACAAGGACACAAGTAGGCAGCTGTCTCATAATGTTAGCAAGCTGCTGAAGCCAGGCTCGAGGTGAGGGGAAGTGGTAAGGGTGTCCATTGGCCTCCGGATGTATCTTGAACGAGAAGGGGGGGCATCCATGAATTGTGCATGACTGTACAAGGGCGGATCTCATGAGATTTGCCGGGAAATCCACGTCTATGGGTCCCCAATGAATGCCTTCGATGTCCCACATAGGGATGTCTGTGCCTGGCTCCACACCTTTGCGGAGAAGGGTTGCTCCAGCCTCCACTGGGAAACACCTGGCAGCACCATGGTGGTGATGGTCTACCGCGTATCCAGCCGCTTCGAAGTCGAGAATGATGATATAGTTGGTGCCTGTTGGCCCGAAGGTGGCGCCATTGAGACTGGTGGCTGCGGAAACCAGATCGTTGGCAAGAAGGGGCTCGTAGTGCACTCTTTTGTGGTGGATGATGGCATAACCACTGACGAAGAACGCCCTTAAGGCATCGAATGAAGTTTTTACCCCATTGACCGAAGAGGCGCTCAAAAAGAAAGCATTTCTCATGGGCTGAGACGTCTGATATGATGATTAAATTGAGGCCGTATACTGCCGCCAGTATAGCCAGATTATCGTATGAGAGATAGGCAGCTTCCCCTTCGACTGGTGAGATTCGCAGTTTGTGTATTGTGGCTCTCAGCCTGGGAGAGGGCTGAAGTCCGGAGGAGAGTGCTGATAGAATATCCTGCAGGGCTTGAGAGCGTGAGATGGTGACGGAGCGACCTGTGCATATTGCCAGGGAGTGCAGACCGCAATCTCTATCCATGTGTACCGGTACATGCATGAAAGGGCCGGGCCCGGTCAGTGGGTTAGAAGATTGGGGCTTGTTAGGGGGGAAGTAGTGCGCTTTGGGAGATCGTAGGAACTTGATTGCCTCCTCAATCACTACATGGAGGCTAGGGGGCTCTTCCTCTTCTGGCGAGAGGTCAGATATGTTGTATACTGGCACTAAAGGGGTTGATGGGGCCTTTCTTTTCCTTCCAGGAGTCTTGAGGCAAGGGAGAATGCTGTCGTCTGCAGTCGGAGAGGGTGCAGGTTTTCTGATAGGAGGGGTTAAACCACCACCCCATTCAAGGTACTGTTTTGACAGAGAGGATGATGCTAGGCTTGGTGAAGCTCCATAGAGCATATGAAGGACGATAGGTCTAGCAGAGGTGTGAGGTCAAGACCAAACATGGCAAAAATTGGCCCTGGTCTGCCGTTGAGTGCTATCTTCGGACCAATGGGGGGCCTCTGCCCCGCGGCTTGAGAGATGGCGGCCTCCCAGGACCAGGGGGAGGTAAATGACGAGGGAGGGGTAGGAGAGGGCTGGGGATGGGCATCAGGCTTGGTGGCGTCCAGCCAGTCGACAAACCTTGACCAGTTGGTGGTGGAGATAGCTGGAATCATACTGTAAGAATGGCTAGAGTCTCCCGGGAGATACTCTGGAGATACTCATGTGTCAGGCCCGACGAGGGCGGTGTGAAACCCGTCATTGACATCGTCTGCTCGGACTACGTCTCCGACGCGCGGGCTGATAAGGTGAAGCAGTATCAGCACTTCAACGTTGATATGGTGCCTGCTGTTGTCAGTTCGAGCGGCCGTTGCGCGCCCTGGAAGGCTGGCGGTGTGCCCTGGCCAGAGAGGCTGGTCGAGATGAAGCTGCTGGACAACGCGGCCAAGGATCGTCTCGTGGACCGGGTTTTCGTTGCCAATTGGAAGTGGCAGTGCAGAGCCATCGTGGATTGGCTGGCACAAGCCCAAGCTGCTCGCGAACGCGCGGCTGCTGCTGGGCAGGACATTGTGAGTGAGTAAGAACGGGAATACCACAACATTTCGCTGCTTTGATCTCACCTTGGTTACTTTCGTTGTCTTTTGCGGAGAAGTAGCTCCTTTCAAGGAGTTTTGGTACGTTTTGTGCGAGTGGATGCGTGAAATTGCGCAAAATCGAGCCTTGGTGCTCAGATGCGCGCTGCTGCTCAAAGTGAACGCAAACCGTGTTCCTTTACGCCGTTTAACGCAGTAAGCCGCGAGAGCGCCATCGACGACCGAGTCGGAGTGAGCAGCACTCGACCAGGGCACCCGGGGTGCTGAGGGTCGGAGGGTCCCGCGGGGAGCGCGGGCCGGAGACTATTGATCGTTGGATTGATTCGACCAGATGTGCAGGATATGGCAGAATTCGAAAGATGCCCGAAGAAGACACGGGCACGCCCAATCCGCAACAAGAGGAGATACTAAGGGTTCTAGGCGAGCTTTCTGGCCGTTTAGCTTCGGTTGAAGCGAACATCGCGCAGGGGCCCGATTACGACGAGCCAGTCAATGCAAGAAACCGCTCATTCCACAACACGCTCGCCGATTTAGAACTTCCGCAACGCTTTGGTCCCCGCGATGAAGCCAGATTCATCAAAGAGCTTCTAAGGGACATCGCCACCGACATGCTCGATGCCAACACACTTCGCCTCCGACTCCTCGGCCGCTATAAGCTACTGCTCCTCAAGGACGATTACGATGACGCGGCAACCGACTATGCAGCTGCTGCCCTCAAGGCATCCGTCATTGAGTCAGAGCTAGACATCGACGCCATCATAGCCCGCGCCAAGATGAAAGGTAAGCGCAAGAGGCGTAATTTTCAACCGGAGGGCGGCCACAACGGCCGCCGCTCGAGGTCCTAGCCTTTCCCTCCACTCAAAAGCGATGGTGGGTGTGGGAAAGATTCAAGGCCTCTCAGCAAGTCGTGGGCTGGATCAGAGAAGGGATCCCGGTCGAGCTCACACATCCTCCCCCCTCCGGCGCGTCCACAAAACTCGATCGACCCGCGTATCTTACCCAAACTCTCCAAGATGCAGGAAGATGGTATCATCGAGCCGACACGACTTTCAGAACTTCGCCACAGCGCCCCTCTGTTCGCCGTGGCCAAGGGGCAGGACATTCGTGTAATACACAACCTCACGCGTCTCAACCGCGTCTCGAAAGAACGTCGCTCCTTCCGACTCTTCGGCATCAGACGGGCCATCAACACGCTCAGCAAGAATGCCTGGATGGCCAAGATAGACCTCCGGTCTGGATATTCACAGCTCGGCATCAAGGACAGCGACAAGCCTCTCCTGGGGATCGTACTTCCAGACGGGCGAGCATTTCGCTACCGCACCCTCGGATTCGGGTGGACGGCGGCACCCTTCTTTTTCCAGTCCACCATGATCCAGGCAGCGAAGGTAATCGCCCTGCGGCACCACGTGACAGTCAACGTATACCTAGACGACTTTCTTCCTTCCGCCGAGAGCCAGGCCCACCTCAAAGCAGAGCTACCACGGGCCATGCAAACTCTGGACGCCCTCGGACTAATACCATCTCTAGAGAAGTGCATTCTGGTTCCTTGCCAGTGCATCGAGTTCCTTGGTCTGCTTCTGAACTCGGCAGACCAGACCCTTCGCCTTCCAGTCGACAAGGCGGAGAAATACCAAGCGTGCATTACCGACGCCCTCGCTCAACGCCGCATGAAGGCGGAGAACTGGGCGAAGCTGGTCGGCAAGCTGTCCTTCTTCGCGACATCCGCCCACAGAGCCGACGGACCTGCCTCGTCTCGCGAGGAACGCGGGAAACGAAAGAAGACGCTGAATATTTACGCGGAGAGACAGGAAATCCGAGTAAATATTATTCCCCCCCATTTGGATATGAGTTAGGATGCTAGGATACTCTAGCCAACGACCGCAAAGAGTGGAGTTTCACATGAGCTCACGGGCACCCTGGAGTGCCGAGGCGCGGGCGAGACCCCAGCGGGACCGGGTCGCCGTGCTAAGAGGTTGAATCTGGTGGCAGTTTCGGATACGAATCGAGGTGATTCGATCCGGGAGAATCGATGGCGCAATCGACTGAAAATGGAGTCAGGCCAAGAGAAATGGCGGAAGAGACCGCCGGACAGATAAGAGATAAATGTCCAACCCCCCTTGGGTAGGGTAGTACCCCAGCTCATTGTCGCAAGGGCGACGGGACGTGGGCGAGGCCGGCAATCGCCGGATGCCCGCGTCATTGGTCAAGATTGGTCGGCGCAGTTTATGCGGCCAGATGACGAACGATTCGCAGCCGGTGGCTGCGACGGCCGAGGAAGTGGCAGAACTGCGTACCACGGTGCAGGAGATGCAGAAAGCTCAGGAGAGATCCACCAAGATCCTCGAGAGGATGGCCGCCGCAAGCGCCGAATCTGAAGCGGATTTCCACGAGGAACTGGCGTTTGAAGAAGATGAACAAGACCCCATCATGGCTTCCCTTTCATACATTGAGGCCATGACCGAGCTGCCGAAGAAGCGCCCTCTTCTGGAGGAGGCGAAGTTCCTTCGGAAGGTTCAAACGATCCTCACCTCTTCTACAGACACGAAACTCCTCAAGCGTCTTTCCCCCCTCCTCTCCGCCCGGCGTAGAGCTCTGATGATGAAGGATGAAGATTACAACGACGTCACAGTCACCTACTTTCAGAACCAGGTATGGAAGGCCATCGCGGACAAAGGAACCCTCGACGAGTCCCAGATCGAGTCCTTCGAGCTCAAGTCTAAGATTCACGGAGCCAAGCGAAAGGGCGACAAGTTTCAGCCTCCGGGAGGCGGGGGCCGAGGCGGCAGCTCTCGCGGTCGCAACCGGCAGTCAAACTAACCGAGAACCACCTCTTCCCATCGATAACTGGCGACGTGTGGCGACTCTGGGAGCGCTTCGGCGCCTCAGAGCACGTCGTCAGCCTTCTCAGAGACGGCGTTCCAATATCACTGACCGCGCCTCCGTCGGCGGCCGCACCACAGACGCGACTGGACCCACGTGTTCGGGCCAAGCTCCAACAGCTGTTGAACGAGGGCATTCTCCGCAGAACGACCCTGCAGTCCCTCCGCCATTCGGCCCCGATCTTCCCTGTTTCGAAAGGCTCGGACGACATCCGAGTAATACACGACCTCCGAGAACTCAACACCGTGACGGAGGAGACCCGAGTCTTCCGCCTCTTCGGCATCAAACGTGCTTTGGCGACGCTCACGGCCGGGGACTGGATGACGAAGATCGACCTCCGCTCGGGGTACTCTCAAGTCCCAGTCAGGGAGCAGGACAGGACACTTCTGGGCGTGGTCACTCCGGAGGGCGAGACATTCTGCTACACTGGACTCCCCTTCGGTTGGACCGCGGCTCCGTTCTACTTTCAGACAATAACCATCCAGGCCGCAAAGATCATCGCCAGGCGCCTCCAGATCCACGTTTGCGTGTATCTAGACGACTTCCTACCTATCGTCTGCGCGCAAGGAGCACCTGGCATGGGCAACACACGAGGCCCTCGAGCTCATGCGCTCCCTCGGCCTCATTCCGGGGCTGGACAAGTGTATTCTTCAGCCTACACGCTGCTTGGAGTACCTCGGCCTCCTCATCAATACGGAGAACACTTCAGTGCGCCTTTCCAGCGACAAGGCGCGCAAGTATCAGCAGACGTTGATATCCGCGTTGGAGAGCGACTCCATCAGCGCCGTCGACTACTCCAAGATCCTAGGGCGTCTCTCCTTCTTCGCTTCCGCAGCGCATGCAGCACAGCTCAAGCTGCGGCCGTTGCAAGCAAGACAGCCGAGAGGCAGAGTACCTTTGGATGCAGCCCTCAAGCAAGAGCTCGCCCAGTGGGTCTCACTGCTGCAGCAGCGCCCAGCCAAGTCATTTATCGAGCTCAGGGCCCTCTGGGACATGACAGGCTCCCTGGAGATGACAGTGGCGTCCGACGCATCCAGCTTCGGCTGGGGGGCCAGAGTATACCTCGGAGAGAACAACAGATCGGCGCATGGGCACTTCCCCCCGCACATAGTGAACGCCCACATCTGCACAAAGGAGCTTTTCGCAGTCGTTCGGGGCATCGAACTCATCTCTCCACAGCCGCAGGTGCGCACCCTGACAGTTTTCTGCGACAACTCGGCCGTAGTCTCGTGGGTCAACAAGGGCGGATCGACAAGAGCAGACCAGACAGTCATGAGCCTACTCCACGAGCTGCAACAACACCTCGACAGCAGAAACCTCGTGGCTCGATGTCTTCACATCGCAGGACACCTCAACGTGGAGCCGGACAGGCTGAGCCGGTTCATGAAGCTCGAGTGGTCGACCCCGCGTTCAGTCCTCGAGCGAATCCAGCGCAACTGGGGACCAGTGCAGGTCGACGCGACCGCCGCTCCCACTCGCCGCCTGGCCCTCCCAGGATTCGCTCAGCACGGATGGACTCTCGCAGAACACGGCCTGTCTCGGGACTGGACGGGGATGAGAGTCTTCGCAGCTCCTCCAGTAGCGATGATTCCAGCGACATATCTGCATATTCGGACGATTCGGTCGCCGACCCAGACTGGATCCCCTCAGACGTGGAGGTCAGCTGCGATAATAGTGACTCCGGACATCCCGTCACCAGAACTCCGCCGCTTGCTAGCCCTCTCATCAGTTCCCAAGATGTACTTCAGAGTGAACCAAGATCTTCTGTCGGACTCCGAGCTGTCGCGGCTGGCCGAGAGGGGCAGGATAAGGCTCATCGCGATGATCATCAGGACTTCGAGTTCCTCCTCCACCACGACAGGCTCTCACATCTGAGCCTAGAGGCGTCACGCAGGGCAGTCGCGGGCTACCTCGTCAAGTTCAACGCGTCGAGAGACACCACGCTATCACACGCGGCGCAGCTCAGGCAGCACCTCATGAGCGAAGCCAAGACCTCGGGGCCCGACACGATCGGCAAGAAGGGACACTGGATTTGCAAAGTGGCCCCACTGATCTGCGACTGGACCCCCCCGCAGGACAGCAGCGAGATCATTCGATCAGTCCGCAACGTAGCATCCACCACCAGACTGACTGGCGGGGCTCGACCGGTGACGAGCGACATAATCCGGTCGGGTTTCCGACGTTGGAAACAAGATCCGAAGACGTTCCAGGCGGTCTTGTTCGCCGCACTCTGCTTCCAAACTGTCAGCCGCGGCAAGGAAATCTTCACTCTGACGAGGGGAGACGTGACGTTCAGCCCAGAGGGCGACGCGACGCTGTTCATGGCACGCACCAAGACTACCACAGCGGTGAAGAAGCTCGTGGTCAACGCCACCTTTGACTCATTCAACATCGCGAAGGCGCTCCAGCTTTGGGTCAACTTGGCCACGAAGCGCGACACGGATTCACTATGGAGGAAGGTCAACGGAGACACGATCAGCAAGACAGAGGGGCTGTCAGAAGGCGCAATGAGGCGCTGGATCGCAGCAGTGTTTGGCGACTCCGTCACTTGGCACAGCTTCAGAAAGGGCGCGGCGACCGAGCTCGCCGTCGCCGGCACTCCTGAGCACGTGCTGATGGCACTGGGGAACTGGCGCTCCGCGAAGAGCCTGCTGGCGTACACCGGCAATGGCATCCGCCAGCACCCCGCGGTCCAGAGAGACATCGCCAGGTCTCTTTTGGGCAAGCCACTGTAAACATTCGATGGGATGTTTATGGTGCAGGCTGTTGCGACCTCACGGGAGGTGACAGCTAGGAGTTAATGATATCTCCTCGGCCGGCGGGACAACCCCGTTGGATCTACAGAGTGTAGAGGGTCAGGTGGCCCGCGAGTCGGGCAGAGTGTATATGTTGTGTGGCCAGCAAAATCTGGCATATAAAATTCGAGCGATGCAGGCATCCACCAGGGTGATCCTCTCTCCCCACTCCTCTTCTCGCTGGGCATGTTCCCTCTGCTGACGCAGTTGCGCGGGGAATTCCCGGACTTCACTGTTCGCGGATACCAGGATGACGTTTCGGCGTCCATCCCGAGCCCCCTGCAAGACTACGAGACGGGCCGGAAGGCGAATTCATTCGTCTCTCGGTCGGAGCAGCTCTTTGCGAGTGTTGGGATGCCGTTGAACCGGTCCAAGTGTGCGGTCGCTCATCG
Source organism: Carpediemonas membranifera (assembly GCA_019828565.1). Taxonomy (NCBI): domain Eukaryota; phylum Fornicata; genus Carpediemonas; species Carpediemonas membranifera. The sequence continues at coordinate 1,249,197 of JAHDYR010000038.1, read as the reverse complement.
CGAGTCGCGGGACGACAACAACGCTTCGGACCAGGTGACGCGGGCGCAGTCTTTCAAGCTGGTGGGTATCCCCATCTCCGTCTCCTCAGCCTTCCACGTTGAGTGCTGTACCAAGATCCTGAAGAAGGTGAAGGCCGTGCTCGACGCCGCCAAGGAGCTCTGCCGGGAGATCGGGTCGAAGGCCACGGCGGTGGCTCTGACGATTGTCAGGGTGTCTGCGCTCACCATCCCCATACATTTCTACCGCAACGTTCTCCCCACGATCAAGTCTACCACAGGCCAGGGCAATTTGCTGGGCAAGACGGCCGTCTTTGAACGGCAGTGTATTGCCCCAGCCGTCTTGGACATCCTGCAAGACAAGATCACCGATGCGGAAGAGATGAAGAAGTTCTGCCGGCGGCTAGGGGCTGCCGGTGCATGCGGGCGGTCTCGGCTTGCCGATTCCGCTCGATGTCTGGGCTCCCGCCTACCTGGGGGCCTCCCGGCATCTGCTGGAGTTTGGCCTCAGCCGGCCCGACCTGGATAAGGTCCTCGCGCTGGGCGCCAACGTGAAGGATTGGCCCAAGGATGAGGCAGCGCTGAAGGCGGTCGGCAAGGACAAGCCGCAGCACGAGTTGGTGTGCCTGTTGAAGGAACATAATTTCAACACCAACCCTGCGGTGAAGGACAGCGTCGTCGCGCCCAACATCATCAGCGCTATGCTCAAGTCCGACCCAGTCTCTGTCACGAGGCAGTCGAACCGCCACGAGGTCGACCGGGCCATGATCGCCGACCACCTGGGCCGGCCCGCCTTTAGCGACGCGGCTGGAGTGTGCCCGATCTGCTCTGAGAAGCACAGTCGTACTGTGGCTATGAAGGGCTGGTCGCACGCGGTGGTGTGCCCGTGCCTACGCGGTGACGCAAAGGTGCAGCGGCATGACGCCATCCGGGACGAAGTGATCAGGACCCTCAAGGAGGAGGGCGTGGCAGCCAGGCCTGAGAGGTGGCTGACGCCGAAGTCTGCAGAGGCGAAGCATCCTTTGCGGCCGTACAGAGTGCGCATGGACGTCGAAGTCAGGCCCGACGAGGGCGGCGTGAAACCCGTCATTGACATCGTCTGCTCGGACTACGTCTCCGACGCGCGGGCTGATAAGGTGAAGCAGTATCAGCACTTCAACGTTGATATGGTGCCTGCTGTTGTCAGTTCGAGCGGCCGTTGCGCGCCCTGGAAGGCTGGCGGTGTGCCCTGGCCAGAGAGGCTGGTCGAGATGAAGCTGCTGGACAACGCGGCCAAGGATCGTCTCGTGGACCGGGTTTTCGTTGCCAATTGGAAGTGGCAGTGCAGAGCCATCGTGGATTGGCTGACACAAGCCCAAGCTGCTCGCGAACGCGCGGCTGCTGCTGGGCAGGACATTGTGAGTGAGTAAGAACGGGAATACCACAACATTTCGCTGTTTTGATCTCACTTTGGTTACTTTCGTTGTCTTTTGCGGAGAAGTAGCTCCTTTCAAGGAGTTTTGGTACGTTTTGTGCGAGTGGATGCGTGAAATTGCGCAAAATCGAGCCTTGGTGCTCAGATGCGCGCTGCTGCTGAAAGTGAACGCAAACCGTGTTCCTTTACGCCGTTTAACGCAGTAAGCCGCGAGAGCGCCATCGACGACCGAGTCGGAGTCAACGACCGCAAAGAGTGATATAAAATTCGAGCGATGCAGCATCAGAGAATGTCGGTAGATCACCGACGATCACAAGAAGGAGGTGGGAGAATCATCTTCACAAGGTCTCCTGATGTGCCTGGTGGTACATTAGGGATCCAGGAGGAGCTTCTCCACGTTATCTCCGAAATCCGCAAAAATTTCGCACAATACGTCCCTGATGAGGTCGTGAACGACTTCAACAGTAATCAGGAACTATTTGACGCTTTGCAGAACGAAGCAAACGTCAGAACTTGGCTTGGAGACGGGAAGTCCCGTAAGAACAAACGTCTGACTCTCGCAAAACTGCGGGAGATCCTCGACAGAATTCGTGCAGTTGCCGTGGCATACGAGGGTCGCAATGCGCCCAACGTCACGAAGTCTCGCATGACAATGATCGATACAGCGCCTGCTCATGCAGCCGAAGTCGTGAGGACTGTCGCCCGGATCGCTGGTGCGCCTGTTGGGTCAACCGACACCGCCCGCGCCCTCAGCCCTTCACCCCAGACTCAGTCTGCCCCCGTCCCCCGCCCGCCGATTCCGAGCCAACCGCCGGCTCCGAGTCAGACCCCTCAACGCCCAGCAAGCCAGGCAAGCGAGGGCCCGTCCAGCGTTACACTCGACGCGTCCCAGACGCCAGAGTTCAATCAGCGCAGAGCGACGGCCCCCGTCCGCCCAGACTGTTTCCTCGACCCAGCGAAGGCCCTCTTCCTGGGTAAGCTCGCCCCACCCAAGCGCCGTCGCGCCGGGTTCGCGGAGGGCTTGATCAGCCGCCTGAAGGCAATCGCCGACGCCGAAGGCACGGACGCCAAACTTGCTGCCGCCGCGAGACTGTGCTCGTACGCGCAGACCTTGTACGCACCTCCGAAGGTCTCGGCTCGCAGGCCGAGAGCCAACCGCACAAGGCGCGCGTGGAACTTGGCCATACGTGGCTTCATCTCCAAGGCAGTGACAGCGATCACGGGGTCGGAGACGACCCTCACGCCTGACGAGATCAATCAGTCTCTGAAGGAGAAGCTCCGACAGGGCTTGTGCCGAACATCTCCCTCCCCGACGTGCCGGCGAACCCGCTCAGTGCCATCACGGTCTCGCGCAAGCAGATCAAGGCCGCACTCATGAGCCTTTCGCCGGAATCCGCCCCTGGACCGTCGGGCCTGTCAGCGCTACACCTGCGCATTGCCGCGAGCGTGAGGCGTGGAGACCTCGTAGCCGCCTTGGAGCCTGTCTTGCAGGACATCCTGGACGGTGAGGAGTACACGTCGATCTTCGCACACGCGATCCTGGTGCCGGTGCCGAAGGATTGCGGTGGGGTCCGCCCTGTCGCAATAGGCGAGGTGCTGCGCCGGCTGGCGGCTAAGGTCGCCGCAACAGTCGTCTTCCCAAGGCTTGTCGTCGAGGATGAGTTGAGTTGGGGGACCAATTCGGGCTTGGCGAATCAGCCGGCCTGGAGCGGCTGGCGACGGCCACGCTGAACGAGTACATGAACGGGAGCACCATCGTGACGTTGGACATGTCCAACGCGTATGGCACGATGTCCCGAGATTATCTCGTGAAGGTGGTCGAGGCATATATTCCCGTACTCGGCCCCTACCTCCGCCGAATGTACGCCAGCGGCTTGCTGCTGACGACGACTGGCGAGGTGTGGGCCTCGGAGGAGGGCATCCACCAGGGTGATCCTCTCTCCCCACTCCTCTTCTCGCTGGGCATGTTCCCTCTGCTGACGCAGTTGCGCGGGGAATTCCCGGACTTCACTGTTCGCGGATACCAGGATGACGTTTCGGCGTCCATCCCGAGCCCCCTGCAAGACTACGAGACGGGCCGGAAGGCGAATTCATTCGTCTCTCGGTCGGAGCAGCTCTTTGCGAGTGTTGGGATGCCGTTGAACCGGTCCAAGTGTGCGGTCGCTCATCGCGAGTCGCGGGACGACAACAACGCTTCGGACCAGGTGACGCGGGCGCAGTCATTCAAGCTGGTGGGTATCCCCATCTCCGTCTCCTCAGCCTTCCACGTTGAGTGCTGTAGCAAGATCCTGAAGAAGGTGAAGGCCGTGCTCGACGCCGCCAAGGAGCTCTGCCGGGAGATCGGGTCGAAGGCCACGGCGGTGGCTCTGACGATCGTCAGGGTGTCTGCGCTCACCATCCCCATACATTTCTACCGCAACGTTCTCCCCACGATCAAGTCTACCACAGGCCAGGGCAATTTGCTGGGCAAGACGGCCGTCTTTGAACGGCAGTGTATTGCCCCAGCCGTCTTGGACATCCTGCAAGACAAGATCACCGATGCGGAAGAGATGAAGAAGTTCTGCCGGCGGCTAGGGCTGCCGGTGCATGCGGGCGGTCTCGGCTTGCCGATGCCGCTCGATGTCTGGGCTCCCGCCTACCTGGGGGCCTCCCGGCATCTGCTGGAGTTTGGCCTCAGCCGGCCCGACCTGGATAAGGTCCTCGCGCTGGGCGCCAACGTGAAGGATTGGCCCAAGGATGAGGCAGCGCTGAAGGCGGTCGGCAAGGACAAGCCGCAGCACGAGTTGGTGTGCCTGTTGAAGGAACATAATTTCAACACCAACCCTGCGGTGAAGGACAGCGTCGTCGCGCCCAACATCATCAGCGCTATGCTCAAGTCCGACCCAGTCTCTGTCACGAGGCAGTCGAACCGCCACGAGGTCGACCGGGCCATGATCGCCGACCACCTGGGCCGGCCCGCCTTTAGCGACGCGGCTGGAGTGTGCCCGATCTGCTCTGAGAAGCACAGTCGTACTGTGGCTATGAAGGGCTGGTCGCACGCGGTGGTGTGCCCGTGCCTACGCGGTGACGCAAAGGTGCAGCGGCATGACGCCATCCGGGACGAAGTGATCAGGACCCTCAAGGAGGAGGGCGTGGCAGCCAGGCCTGAGAGGTGGCTGACGCCGAAGTCTGCAGAGGCGAAGCATCCTTTGCGGCCGTACAGAGTGCGCATGGACGTCGAAGTCAGGCCCGACGAGGGCGGCGTGAAACCCGTCATTGACATCGTCTGCTCGGACTACGTCTCCGACGCGCGGGCTGATAAGGTGAAGCAGTATCAGCACTTCAACGTTGATATGGTGCCTGCTGTTGTCAGTTCGAGCGGCCGTTGCGCGCCCTGGAAGGCTGGCGGTGTGCCCTGGCCAGAGAGGCTGGTCGAGATGAAGCTGCTGGACAACGCGGCCAAGGATCGTCTCGTGGACCGGGTTTTCGTTGCCAATTGGAAGTGGCAGTGCAGAGCCATCGTGGATTGGTTGACACAAGCCCAAGCTGCTCGCGAACGCGCGGCTGCTGCTGGGCAGGACATTGTGAGTGAGTAAGAACGGGAATACCACAACATTTCGCTGTTTTGATCTCACTTTGGTTACTTTCGTTGTCTTTTGCGGAGAAGTAGCTCCTTTCAAGGAGTTTTGGTACGTTTTGTGCGAGTGGATGCGTGAAATTGCGCAAAATCGAGCCTTGGTGCTCAGATGCGCGCTGCTGCTCAAAGTGAACGCAAACCGTGTTCCTTTACGCCGTTTAACGCAGTAAGCCGCGAGAGCGCCATCGACGACCGAGTCGGAGTCAACGACCGCAAAGAGTGAAATAAAATTCGAGCGATGCAGGACTCGAACCTGCAACCACCTGATCCGTAGTCAGGTACTCTATCCAATTGAGCCAACCGCCCTGATGGTCGACGGGAGACCCTATGCCTTCAACGTCCTACCCTTCGGCTGGGGCCCAGCGTGCTGACAGCAGCGCAGATCGTAGCACGGATGTTCCCAGGCATCAACTTGACCATCTATCTCGACGACTGGCTCCTGTCCGGGGACAAGAAGACACTGACCGCTGCGATGCCCGGCATACTACAGCTCCTAGAGAACCTCGGCCTGGTCATCAACAGGAAGAAATCGCAGCTCTCACCCACGCAGCAGACCGACTTCCTTGGCTTCGTCATGGACTCTGGCCGGCGGGGGATCGCTCTGCAGGACAGCAAGCGGCAGAAGTACCTCTCACGAGTCAGGGAGGCCTTGGCATCGGGGGCCACGACACACAGCATGCAGCGGTTGTTGGGCAATCTCGGCTTTGCAGCCATCATTTGGCCGGAGGGCCGAGCCGCTATCAGACCCCTCCAGAGAGCCCAACTGAAGGACCGCTACCGCACACTCATATCCGGCGAAGCGAGAGAAGCACTGATCCAATGGGAGCGCCGCTTATCACGGCCATCTCCGATAAGGTCCTTCCAAGAGCTGCTTCACCTGTGGGGTCTGTCTCCGACGCTCCACATCACAGCGATGACAGACGCCTCTCACTCAGGACTCGGCGGAGTGATCACAATCCCGGGCCGTCAACCCTTCACCTTCACCAGGCCGGCCCCGGTGGACGAGCACATCACATTGCTCGAGTTCCGAGCAGTGGAACAAGCAGTGAGACTGATCCTAGCAGAGCCGTTGACAGACGCGGAGGTCACCATCTACTCCGACTCGGTGGCAGCAGTCAGCTGGTGGAACAAGCAAGGCTCAACCAAGGCTCCGCAGTTTGTAGACTCAGTCATACGGGACCTGCTACCCACACTGAGCGAAAGGGCCATCAGGATAAGGCTCCTTCACGTCTCTGGTCACTTGAACGTCCAAGCCGACGCATTGTCGAGGTCCGAAACGCTCTCAGCGCCTCGTCGGATCATCGACAGGATCACAGCCGAGTGGGGTCCCATGCAGAAAGAGATCTGGCCCTCCGAGTGGCTTGGAGCTCGAGTAGAACACAGCCCGTCGACGGTCGACGACAGCAGGTTCATAGACATGGACTGGTCGACAGGAAGGTGGCTAGCAGTGACACCCTTCGCGCTCCTATCAGCAGTATATGCAAAGCTGTGCCACCTCCACATTGCAAGGACCACACAGCCGAGATCCCTACCAAGTGCCCTCGTCCTGCTAGTGTCCGACTGCAGATCGCCGACGGCAGTTGCGCTGAGAGAGCTGACTCCGCACCGCATGTTCTTCAGAGTCAAAGCGGAGGACGCGGACCTATCAGCGATCACCCCCTGCAGGCGGACGGCACATACCGATTGGCGGCCCTGTTTGTGGGAGTGACATCTTCACCATCTCCCTCGAGGGTGACATGTTAAGTGGATTCGTAGACAAGCGCCACGTCGCGGGTGTGCTCCAACAGTTCTCGGGTTTCTGGGGTGCCCTTCCACCTGACACTAGCAGCATCGAAGTCATAAGAGCATGGGCCAAGGACCAAGCCTCGAGGGTCACCAAGGATACAATCACCTCGAAGTGGAGCCTAATCCGTCGCTTCTTCGGCCGGGTGTCATCATGGGAACCACCGCTGGACGCCGACGCAGTCATCAAAGAGCAGGCAAGGAACGCTCTTGGGAAGCTTAGAGGGCCTGCTCTCCCGATTCGCGCGCACACTCTGGTTGACAGGCTTCGGGCTGGCCACCCTCAGTCTCGAGACGACGACCTTTGGAAGGAGGCTTTCGCCTTTGCACTGACCACCTACGCCACGACCTCCAGGCCAGGAGAGATCTATGCCCTGCATGTTGGTGACGTTAGAGCGGAGAGCGCGCGCCGCGGGCTAAGAATCTCCATCCACGGCACTAAGACCCGGCGAGTGGTCGTTGAGAAGCTCGTCCCGAGAGTCGACGGGGAGCTAGACCCGGCTCACTGGCTATCTGAGGTCCTAGTCAATAGGATAGATGCAGGCGCGGTGGCCGAAGACCCTCTCTGGTCGCACCCCTACTCAGTCATTGAGGACCAGGTGAAGGGCATCATCTCCACGCAGGCTCGGCTGCACGGTCTGCGCCGCGGGAGCGCGGCTGACCTGGTTCTGATGGGTATCCCTATCCCGGTTGTTGCGGCGAAGGGCACATGGGCTGACCAGAACTCATTGATCCGTTATGTGGAAGACGTGCTTCGCCTGGACTACAGCACGTCCGTAGCCCCGTTCAGAGCCTTATTAGAGAAGGATAAGAAGAGATAAGCCCCTCAAAGCCATTGAGGAGTGGCTGCGAGGGGTATGATTGTGGGCCTTAGTGAGGCTAATCATAAACCTTGATGGACAAGGTGATATTGGCTATTTGGAAGCCGTTAAGGCTTTAGAGTCTCTTTTAGGCTCGATGGTTCAATAATTGCGCATCAGATGAAGAAATTGCGCAACAAAAGTGAAAAATCGCTAGAACTCCTCAACGAAGCGCCGTTGAGGGCTATAGACCTCGTTTTGAGCTCTTTGTGTTGGCATATGCAATGAATTGCAGCCGGGGCACAGCTTGCATGAAAGACATCGAGAGTGTCTTAAAGTGCACCGATCGGCTGCAATCGCTTGGGCGGCGACTGGTTCCCTGTGGGAATGGACGGAGTCTACCGGATCGTCAGCCTGTCTGACTGGCAAGGCCAGCGGAGCCAAAACTTCGGCGCGAGAGGTCGAGGATGATTCGATACGATCTCAAAGACGGGATCGTGCGTCTCATAAGGGCGGTTCAGTTGTTCAAGAGCGAACTGAAACAGATGGGAGACGCCGCCCAAGAGATCGCAGAGCTCAAAGCCACCGTTCAACAGCTTCAAGACGCATTTACTGCCGGCGGCAACGTCCGAGAGACAGTAGATCTGCTTCGGCAAGAGACCACCATGACTTGGAAGCGTCCTGCTTCATCCACTATGCGCGAAGAGGCGGAGTTCCTCGAGGAGATCTACCGCAGCTTCAAGTTCAATCGAATCAGTGGCTTCGCCGTACTCGCTCGCATCTTCCTCCGTCACCGAGTCCTATGGGTGAAGGACCGCTACGGCTACCTAGCCGCCTCTGCTGTCTCCACCGCGGGCATGGCCGCCCTTGCCGAGCGCCACGAGATGAACGAGACGGAGATCGAGACTCTCGTCCTCCGCACCCTGTCCAAGATCCCCCGCCTGACCGAGAAGAACACCAAGCCCGGCACCGGACATGACGGCGGCAACCGGGGTTTTCACGGGAAGAAGCCGAAGCGCGCCGGCACGAAGAACTCAAACTAAGTCAAAAGAAACCACCCATCAAGGATCCTCGCCCCGGTCCACAGGTCCTAACTCCTCATCCAACCACAAATCCCACTACTCCTCAATCTCCTCCCCTGTCACCGACGCCTCCTCCTCCCCCGTCCACAGCACCTCCTCCCCCGTCAGTTCCACCATTTCCCAGAAAGAAAGAAATTTATGGTGCTTGGATTCTGACCCCGGACTGAGCTTGTTTCCCGTTGTCTTGGAGCTGAGTGCCCCGGGGTACTGCCTATTTCCCGTGGCAAACTGGTCAGCAGCGTTTGCCTTGGGCTTTCGGTGCTACTGTCTCCGCGGAAAGCCGATTCCAATCGCCCCAGAGGCCCTGCGGCCATCTCCGTGCAAATATGCTTTCCTGTCTCCCTGAAAGTCCGGCAACTATCCGGGGAGCCTGGGGGTCTGTCCTCGGGGCATTGACAGGCAGGATCGTCCTGCAGAACCTTGACTATGACACTCCTTGCTTCCCTGCAGTCCTTGTAGAGCCGTTCAGCCACGGCACCCTCTCGTCTGTCCGGTTCCCCAATTCCATGCCCCCTCGACTCTGTTAAGAAGCCTACCCGAAGGCGGGGAAAGTGACTAAGTCCATGCTGTCTACCCCGGTTAGGTGGCGTGGGTCAGGGCATGGGTGGTGTACCCCCAGGCACTAGGCCTGGTTGTCCTGTTACCCCTTACAACATTTCGCTTGCACTACATGTCCTTGGTTTCCCATGTCGTTAACAAGGGCGGCAGGGGCACCTGTGCCCCTCCGACCCCCGTGGCCAGTCCCTGCAGTTTCCTTGGGGTCCCAACGAGTGGTGCAACCATATGGATATGGATTTCCTTGACCTTATCCTTGCTCTGTCCTTGTCGCATGTCCTTTTCTTTCTTATTTCTGGTCTGTCCTTCCTGTTCTTTCCTTGCAGTCGTTCCTTCCCTTGCTTTGGTTCCTGGCTACCGGGATACGTGGGGCCTTTCCTCACTGATCCCAGGAGCTTAGCACCAGCGAGGGTGGTCCATGGCTGATTCCTTGTCCATCCCTTCCCGGTCCTGGAGTCAGGGGTTCATGACATGCTTCTATTCCACCTTGAAGCTGTTGTAAACCTTTGCCAGTTCCCGTAGTCCTGCCGTGAGGCCTTCCCAAATGTCCTCCGAGCCCCATATTATTAGTTGCTGTAATTCTAGGATGGGTCTTTCCTGGTACCATTCGCCCTGGGGGCCCTGCCTTACTTCCAAGTCCTTAGTTTTGTGCTTCGCTGCTGTCCACAGCTTTGTCCAAGCTTCTCCCCTGTCTACTGCCGGGCATTCACAGATTATGTGCGCTGCCGATCCTAGCCTCTGGCCCTCTGCCCACTCCCTGATCATTTCCTGCTTCCTTGCTGGTCCTGGCTTTTTCCCTAATGATCCTGTAGAACAGGCTCACCTCCGACTCCTCCGAGCATAGGGGGCATAGTCTGCTAATTTCTCTCTTCAGGTCAGCGCCTTGGGCCAGCTCTGTGATGGCTCTCATAGGGCCCTCCCCTCTCTCTGCCGACGATGGGGATGGGCTGACATTGGCTGCAATGGATACAATTCTCTTCCATTCCGCCCTGCTTTGCCCCTTCCCAGCCTTTCGGTCTACCGTAGGCTTACCTTGCAGACACTTGCTTAATTTCCTTGTCCCCATGATTTCCATTAGTCCTAGTGCCGTACGGCTTTTTGCACCGCTTCATCCACCCCCTCCTGATCGTTTCCATGCCATAATCCAGTAGCGCTGGTTTAGGGGCTCCTTCTCTGGTGCCCTCCAGTAGATGCTGCACTCTCTCCCTAGCTTCCCACATAACCGTGCCCCGCCCCCATTCTCTGTTTCTGACTGGTATATCCTGGTCCCTGTAGTTGACTATCCTTTTGACTGCCAGCCATTCCATGTGTGCCTGGAGGTCCACCCATCCATTCATCAGCCTCATGGCTGCGCCCCCTCCCGGTCCTGTTCCTGCCATGATTCCCTGCCAGTCATTCCAGATCCTTCTACCTCCCGGTGCGTTCCCCCACACCTCGACTCCGAAGAGGATCCTGGGCCATATATATATTTCCAGTAGTAGCCTGCTCGCTAGTGCTGGCATGTTTGCCCTGGTCCACCCTGCCCATCTCACCAGTCTCTTGTACCTTTCGCTCTGCTCCTGTTTCCGCCTTATGCAGGCCGACATAGGGTCCTTCCCACTTGCGATCCATAATCCCAGGTATCTCGCCTCCTTCTCTGGCAGTAGTGTTACCCCCTCGATCCTGACTAGGGCTGTTCTGTCCACGCTAATCATTACATTCTTCTGGGCGTTCACCCTCATTTCATGCTCTCTGATTATGTCCACCATTATGTTGGCGACCATCTGGCTATGCTCCGGTTTGCTCCCTGTGACCGCAGTGTCATCCACAAACATGGTAAGTGCTGCCGGTAGTCGGTCGCTGAGGTGGCTCGTGGTCCTTGGCGGTTCTCTGATGTCGTACCGTTCTCCCTTGATTTTTCTTTCTGGCCAGGTGGGGCCAGTTAGCCATGAACAGCACAAACAGTGTCGGTGCCAGGACGCACCCTTGCTTAACTCCCCTGTTGGTTCTTTCCCATGCCTTTGCCCCCTTGACTGATATCCAGGTTTCCTTTATTGTGCCTTGAATTGCCCTGATCAAGTGCTCCTCCACCCCCATACCCTGTAGCTTATCCATGAGAATGTCCCTTGGTACCGTGTCATATGCCTTCTCGATGTCCAGAAAGATTGACGTGGTCTCACCCCCTCCTGGTGCCGCTGCACAATGTACTGTATCTGCTGGATGACGTCCCTGTCTGACTGGAAACCAGCCTGTTCTCTTGGTATGAACCTTTTCGTTGCTGCTTCCAGACGTATCTTGAGCAATCTACCATAGACCCTGTACAGCAGTGGTGTCAAGGATATTGGTCTATATGATTCCGGCTTGACCCTTGGCTTCCCTGTCTTGTGTATGGCCGACACTGTGGCATACTTCCATGCTTTGGGTACGTCGCCCTCCCTGTAGACCCTGTTGATGAGCCTCGTCACTTCCCTAAGGCCTTTCTCATCCAGCTCTCTCAGCATGTCTCCAGATGTGAGGTCAGGCCCTGGTGCGGTGTCCCTCCTGATCCTTTTGATTGCGGCTTTGACCTCGCTTTCCTTGAACTCATTTCCGTCCCTGCCCCTCCATGTCTTCCAGGTGGGTTCCCTGCCTCTGCTGACTCTAGCATACTGTTGCAAGAGGATCTCGCTGATGGCCGCCTTGTCCGTGGTTACCACTCCGTCCTTGAGGAGGCTCTCCGGCATTCCCTTGTATTGGTTGTCACACCACCACCTTCTGATGGCAGCTTCCACTGAGGCCCTTGAGGCCCTATACCCCCTTTTTGCACTTCTGCTGATGTCGGCCACCCATTTGGCCCTGCGCTCTCCCCAGTATTTCTCCAGCTCCTCTTTCATCCTTTCCTTCCTGGTCCTGTTGCCTATTTCTGTCCATGGGGTTCGCTGGAGTTCGCTCCACACTCCGTTCCCGAACACTTTGTCCCTTGCCTTTGCTCCCCTGTTGTTCACTGGGTCGCCCATGCATGCTCTTATAGTCTCTTCCCATTGGTCCGAGCTCTTGATCCTGTTCAGCTTTGAGACTGTGACTGGCCCCTCCTTCTTTTTCATGGGCCAGGTGTGCACCTCGGGTATGGCCAGAGCCACGTCTCGCTCACTTCTGCCATAGTACCGTTGTTCCTTCCATGCTAGTGTGATTCCATTGTGTGCTGAGCCCCATACCCCGACCTTCTGAGACTCTACCACCTCAATCTCCGCCCCCTGGATTCCTGGTGTTGTCACTGCAAAGTCCGGGGTTGATGTTCCTGATGTGAGCGTCCCAGACTTGGGTATGATGGCTTTGAGCCTGTGCTTCTCCATCATATCCTTCCACCGGGTGGATCTTTCCATCTGGCCTGGGTCGATGTTCCAGTCTCCCATAATTATGGCCTCCATGCTCCCTTTCATGTCCATGATCTTCTGTATAGTGTCCCTGAATCCATCCTTCTCCTGCTTGCTGTGGTGCCGGATGGAGGGCCATACACGTTGATGACTAGTATGTCCCTGCCGGTTCTCATTATGCTGGCTTGCACTCTTCCCGATAGGCTGTCCGTTATGCCGATGTCCCACTTTGCAGTTGCGTGTGGGCTCACTATCGTGCCGATGCCTTCCCTTGTTCCCTTCCATCTTGGCGCAGGTTCGTCATTGCCTGCTATGCCTAGTTGTCGGTTGATGCGGTGCTGACTTTTTGACATCCGCCTTTCGTTTTTCGTTGGCTAAGACCAGGTCCTCTTCCGTCTCCCTCCCTGCTAGTGCGTAGTCAAGGTCCATGAAGCAATGAACCCTCGTATTCGCCGTTCTCCATGTCTCTTGTATGAGTACTGCCTCTATGTCCTTCAACCTTAGCTGAATCGCCGTTGCCATAGACGCCGTGAAGTCCTTTCCTCTTCCTATGTGTCCCTCTGTGTTCAGACTAAGTATCTTGTAGGTTACCATTGCCTTTTGTCCTGTTTCCTTATCCTGCGAATTCCCAGAATTTGGGAGCCCCAGCTTCCCGCTCCTCTCCTGCTATCCTTGTCCTGACAAGGGGCCTAGATGCCGGTCTCGGTGACCCTTGTCAGGCCAACCTTGTTACCACCTGGTGACCTTCCATTCTTCGGGCAGGGTACTTAGGAGGGGGACGATATGACGTGACCCCCCCTTTGGCTGCCGCTACAGCCTACCGGCAGTGCATTTCAGCTAATGCCGGGCCCTGGGTGGGAGCCAGGGCTTGTGAATTATAAAGAAAATGTTGCTTGTTCCTTGAAAGAATACTGCTTTACCATGTCCTTACTCCTCCTCCGTGGACTCCCCACTGCCGCTGCAGCTGTCCTCGGCCTGACTCACTTGCTGTCCTTGTAGACTCTGCATTACCGTGATGAACTGGGTCATCAGGTCCATGGGTGAGATCTGCTTGGCCTTCTTAGCCTTCTTGTGCTTGTGCCGGGGGATCGTGGGCTTCTCCTTGCTGGGCTTAGTCGCGACGCCGGAGAGCACCAACCTTCCGTGGCCTTGCTCTTGCATGAGTCGGGCAGCCTTGAGCGCTGAGATCTCTTGTTGCGCCTCTGCCAACTGCTTTCGGAGCCGCAGCTTCTCCGAGTCCATGCCGGTTGCCTGTCTGCTTCCAGACTCCCAGTCCATGTCCTCTTCGTGCCTGCTTCTCTTTCCGCTGTCCGAGTCCATGATCCTACTCGTGCTGCCCTCCTTGCGCTTGAGCGTCGTGGAGGAAGAGTGATCCTTGCTGTTGTCCATGCCTCCCTCTGAGCCTCTACCGGCCCCGGTGTTCCCGCTGAACGAGCCTCTCATCTGCGTTCCCGTGTTGTCCTGTCTCTCCCTGTCGTCTCCTCCGTGGTTACGATCCGAGGTCCTGTTCATGTTACCAGCTCTGTCGCCGGTTCTGTCGTCAGCTCTGACACCAGCTCTACCGCCGGCTCCGTGTCCTACCCTTCTGTCCTCTTCCCTGTCTCCATGCTGGTCGTGATGTCCTTGATCCGCGTCCTGGCCGAAGTGCCTGCCCACCATTCTGGTGCTAATCCGCCTCGCCTTTTCCTCCAGGCCGTTGTCGAAGAACCTACTTTGGTATGGCTGTTCGGACTTTCCGTCGATGGTGGGGACATACGTGATGCCTGGGACATTGACTGTGTTGGCTCTGGGCTCGTCCGGGATAGCTGCCGAGACTAGTCTGGCCCCTTCCTTGCGCATGCGGCTTAGGATGGTCCCAGCCTCGCTGACCCTGACCATGCCCCCAGTCTCTCGGGATGAAGCTCGCCCCTAGGGTGATCCTACCCCCTGTTCCTGGGGGCCTTGACGTTGACTATGACCTTCTCATAGTCCCTGAGGCTCTCTGCTAGGTCGTCGCAGCCCCAGACTCCTTGATGAGCCGTAGCCTCCTTCGAGGGCCACCACTCGTATAGCATGGCCATGGTTATGATGTCCTCCTCCCTTGCTGCCCCTAGGCCCTTCCTGACGCGTACCATGCGGAGCTGGTTAGCCGTGGCTCTTTCCATGATGGTCCATAGCGGGCTTCTCTCCAGTACACCTTCGTTGTCCATGATTGTGAGGGGGGCCAGTAAGATGCCCTTCATGCCCAACAGAACCTCCCCGAACCCGAAGCCGATGCCGAAGCGGTGTCCGTTGTCCGGGACTACGAGGATCCTGTCGCCGACTTCCCTGCTGACGTCCCTTGCGTCCCCGATCGGGTACGTGCCGAAGATCTCAAAGGTGTCCCTCCTTGTCGCGAATTCCGGGCCTCCCATGATATCCATGCCCGGCTCCGCCTTCCCGACTGCTTCCATGGTCTTGTCGAGTGCCTTACCCATGTAGTGGTAGACGTCTGGGGTGCTCATCCTCTCCTTGCATAGGGCCCTGATCCTGGCTGTGAAGACTACTGTATCCGCCAACCCACAGTGGTAGCAACCCGCGGTGTGTCTGTGGTACGGACAGACTCCCTTGGGCTCGCTCCTGTTCTGCCATCCATTTGACCATGTTGTTACTGCTTCCAGGTAGTTGGCCTTGTCGAGGTTGTCCCTGAGGTTTTGGCCAGCCTCCTCCTTGCCGTTGTTCTCCAGGATCTCTGGTAGCTTCTTCTCGTCCACCAGCCTAGCTTGGAAGAATTCCCTGGTTCCTTGCTCCAGTCCATTTGTGGGGTTCGTGAGGAGGAAGCTTTCCATCTCCACCCCCTTTGCATACATGATTATCTTCCAACCCTCCGACCTTTCGATCCTTGCCAGCTGAGCCGCCAGGCGGTTGGCCCAGTCCCTGAAAGTATGTATGTGCTTCTCATACTCGATCGGCGGCCGCCCCGTCCCGACCTCCACGAAGGTGGCCGGCGGCAGCCCCGTCACTGCCCATGCCGTGTACCTCGCTTGGTCCATGCTTGCTGCCGGTATGTCCTGGTAATACAGGCCATGCCCGTGTCCAAGAATGTCCCCAGTGCTGAGGTCAAAGAGTACGATCCCGCCCTCAACCGGGATGGCAGGGATCCCTGCCTTCTTGACGCCAGGGTCTGCGCACTCGAAGTCGATGGCTCCGATCACCAGTCGTTTCTCCTTGTCCTTTCTAGGCATCCTCGGCGGCTGGCTGCTGACCTTGTTTGAGTCGACCTCCTCGTCCTGGTCGATCTTGCCTTGGTTGGCCCCGACCATGTCCTTGTTCACTTCCAGGAGGCTGTCGTCGAGGCTTCTTCTGCCGGGCATGGTGGCCTGCTGGCGTCGTTCCTCCTTGTCCTTGACATGTTGCTCCTCGTCTCCGTCGATGACCGTGCTAGCGGACGACCTGTCCAGATCGGCATGTTCGTCCCTATTGCTGCGGACCGAGGTGGCCTTGAGCACTTCCAGCCTCACCTTCCGGAACGGCGGCTCGTTGCTAAGGGGGGTCTCCTCCCCTTCGCCCAGGATATTGGTTCTGCCCTTCAGGTAGATCCCTGACTTGTTCCATGCTGCCTGCCATATGGCCGGGGCCTCCGGTGCCTGAAGCCTGAGGATGTCCCTAGCCTCCTCCATCAAGCGGCTGATGGACCATGCTGACGTGTCGCTTAGCTCTAGGATGACCCTGTACTTGCCGTCCTCTTGCTCGTAGGCCACTCTGGTGACCGGGCCTTGGTTTGCCGGATCCCATACCTTGTCGTAAGGCACGCCTTCTACGGCCTCGTCTCCATGAGCCCCTGATACCAGTATGAACGACCCTTCGGCCTTCTTGACGCTGTCCCTGTCTACATCCCATTCGATGGGCCCATCTTCCTTCGGCTTGAGGATCGCCGTCTCGATGTCCTTCTCAGATGGCCATCTTGCCATGCCAGTGAAGCCCGCTTTCAGCGTCTTGGGCTCCAGTGCCTGTGCCATGTCCTTTGCTTCCTCGTCTCTGGGGTTGAGCGCCTCTGTGAGCATGTAGAAAAGGTCGCGGAGGCCGTGGATGCCGCATGGGTTCCTGAGGATGATGTCCTTGTTGTCAGTGACGCCGGTTGCGAAGAGGATGCGTCTGGCGTTCATGATTACTTCCTTGCGTCCTTTGGAGTTCGCATTGAGCGACTTTCCTGTAAACTTGCCTGTTCTACGAAGAAGTAGAGTCCTTGAATCGTTCCTTTCAGCGAGGAAGCTGTCCAGTAGTTCCCTGATGTCCTCCCACTGCTTCTGCGTGGAATCCCTGATCCTTGTCGGTATTTCTACCTGCATTGTTGAGTGCAAAATTTCTCCCCTTTTCCTAGTCCATAAACTGGGTCGGAATTTTTGGGTCCGAAAGTCGGGCCACATGTACATATCCGGGTGAGGTCTCCGTCCAGGCCTTCCAGTTTCTCCCATTGTCCATGCTCCGTACTATATAGGCCATTCTTTCAAAAAGGCGCGGTCCTAAAAATGCGTCGCCCTTTTCTGAGTAGCGGGGCCTTTCTGTGTAGTTGTTGTTGCTTTGTTCGTAGTCTCCTTTTTAGCCTCTATCGACGGCCCCTGTTTCCCTTTTGTGCTGCCCTTCCTTCCTTGTGGTCTTGACAAAACCATGTAGCCGCCGGTGCTAGCACTGGCCCTCGACGGTTGTTTTCCTTTTCCTTGTAAACATACGTTCCATGAAGACACTTTGATTCCTTGGTATGGGCGTGGAGCTCCCACTCGCGCCCAGCGGTATGCCCTGATAGCAACCCTTGAATGTTCAGACAGGAGGCCAAGGCCGCTCCTTCTGAGCTCCATGGGGCACTGCCCTATCCATATAGGCCAGGCCTGTTGGTCCTTGTCCATCCATGATCGAAGTGTTTCCACTTTGCTGAAATCATTGGTGAACTGGTTCCACCATTTCCCTGCATCAACAGGCAGTGGCGCCTATGGAGGCACTTGGGCGCGCCATCAGAGGTGGTTACGTGGCTACGCGAGGGCGTCCCGATATCCCTAAGAGCGCACCCTCGTCATCCGCGCCTACCACCAACTCGCGCCAAGGACCGCAAGGCATTCCGCGACCACCTGAAAACCCTCCTGAGCCTGGGCGCGGCAAGCCCATGCCGGTCTCCCAGCTTGATCTCACCTATCTTCACTGTGCCGAAGACGCCACCAGAGACGCGTCTGATCCACGACCTAAGGGCATTGAACGCAGTGTCAACGGAACATCGAACCTTTCGGCTGAAGGGAGTCAAGCAAGCGATGGCCCAGCTTCGCGAAGGAGACTACATGGCACGCTTGGACCTAGTCAAGGGCTACTACCAGTTAGGGGTCAGGGCCTCGGACAGCCCGCTGCTGGGTTTCGTGGTCGACGGGAGACCCTATGCCTTCAACGTCCTACCCTTCGGCTGGGGCCCAGCGCCATTCTTCTTCCAAAGGGTGATGCTGACAGCAGCGCAGATCGTAGCACGGATGTTCCCAGGCATCAACTTGACCATCTATCTCGACGACTGGCTCCTGTCCGGGGACAAGAAGACACTGACCGCTGCGATGCCCGGCATACTACAGCTCCTAGAGAACCTCGGCCTGGTCATCAACAGGAAGAAATCGCAGCTCTCACCCACGCAGCAGACCGACTTCCTTGGCTTCGTCATGGACTCTGGCCGGCGGGGGATCGCTCTGCAGGACAGCAAGCGGCAGAAGTACCTCTCACGAGTCAGGGAGGCCTTGGCATCGGGGGCCACGACACACAGCATGCAGCGGTTGTTGGGCAATCTCGGCTTTGCAGCCATCATTTGGCCGGAGGGCCGAGCCGCTATCAGACCCCTCCAGAGAGCCCAACTGAAGGACCGCTACCGCACACTCATATCCGGCGAAGCGAGAGAAGCACTGATCCAATGGGAGCGCCGCTTATCACGGCCATCTCCGATAAGGTCCTTCCAAGAGCTGCTTCACCTGTGGGGTCTGTCTCCGACGCTCCACATCACAGCGATGACAGACGCCTCTCACTCAGGACTCGGCGGAGTGATCACAATCCCGGGCCGTCAACCCTTCACCTTCACCAGGCCGGCCCCGGTGGACGAGCACATCACATTGCTCGAGTTCCGAGCAGTGGAACAAGCAGTGAGACTGATCCTAGCAGAGCCGTTGACAGACGCGGAGGTCACCATCTACTCCGACTCGGTGGCAGCAGTCAGCTGGTGGAACAAGCAAGGCTCAACCAAGGCTCCGCAGTTTGTAGACTCAGTCATACGGGACCTGCTACCCACACTGAGCGAAAGGGCCATCAGGATAAGGCTCCTTCACGTCTCTGGTCACTTGAACGTCCAAGCCGACGCATTGTCGAGGTCCGAAACGCTCTCAGCGCCTCGTCGGATCATCGACAGGATCACAGCCGAGTGGGGTCCCATGCAGAAAGAGATCTGGCCCTCCGAGTGGCTTGGAGCTCGAGTAGAACACAGCCCGTCGACGGTCGACGACAGCAGGTTCATAGACATGGACTGGTCGACAGGAAGGTGGCTAGCAGTGACACCCTTCGCGCTCCTATCAGCAGTATATGCAAAGCTGTGCCACCTCCACATTGCAAGGACCACACAGCCGAGATCCCTACCAAGTGCCCTCGTCCTGCTAGTGTCCGACTGCAGATCGCCGACGGCAGTTGCGCTGAGAGAGCTGACTCCGCACCGCATGTTCTTCAGAGTCAAAGCGGAGGACGCGGACCTATCAGCGATCACCCCCTGCAGGCGGACGGCACATACCGATTGGCGGCCCTGTTTGTGGGAGTGACATCTTCACCATCTCCCTCGAGGGTGACATGTTAAGTGGATTCGTAGACAAGCGCCACGTCGCGGGTGTGCTCCAACAGTTCTCGGGTTTCTGGGGTGCCCTTCCACCTGACACTAGCAGCATCGAAGTCATAAGAGCATGGGCCAAGGACCAAGCCTCGAGGGTCACCAAGGATACAATCACCTCGAAGTGGAGCCTAATCCGTCGCTTCTTCGGCCGGGTGTCATCATGGGAACCACCGCTGGACGCCGACGCAGTCATCAAAGAGCAGGCAAGGAACGCTCTTGGGAAGCTTAGAGGGCCTGCTCTCCCGATTCGCGCGCACACTCTGGTTGACAGGCTTCGGGCTGCCCACCCTCAGTCTCGAGACGACGACCTTTGGAAGGAGGCTTTCGCCTTTGCACTGACCACCTACGCCACGACCTCCAGGCCAGGAGAGATCTATGCCCTGCATGTTGGTGACGTTAGAGCGGAGAGCGCGCGCCGCGGGCTAAGAATCTCCATCCACGGCACTAAGACCCGGCGAGTGGTCGTTGAGAAGCTCGTCCCGAGAGTCGACGGGGAGCTAGACCCGGCTCACTGGCTATCTGAGGTCCTAGTCAATAGGATAGATGCAGGCGCGGTGGCCGAAGACCCTCTCTGGTCGCACCCCTACTCAGTCATTGAGGACCAGGTGAAGGGCATCATCTCCACGCAGGCTCGGCTGCACGGTCTGCGCCGCGGGAGCGCGGCTGACCTGGTTCTGATGGGTATCCCTATCCCGGTTGTTGCGGCGAAGGGCACATGGGCTGACCAGAACTCATTGATCCGTTATGTGGAAGACGTGCTTCGCCTGGACTACAGCACGTCCGTAGCCCCGTTCAGAGCCTTATTAGAGAAGGATAAGAAGAGATAAGCCCCTCAAAGCCATTGAGGAGTGGCTGCGAGGGGTATGATTGTGGGCCTTAGTGAGGCTAATCATAAACCTTGATGGACAAGGTGATATTGGCTATTTGGAAGCCGTTAAGGCTTTAGAGTCTCTTTTAGGCTCGATGGTTCAATAATTGCGCATCAGATGAAGAAATTGCGCAACAAAAGTGAAAAATCGCTAGAACTCCTCAACGAAGCGCCGTTGAGGGCTATAGACCTCGTTTTGAGCTCTTTGTGTTGGCATATGCAATGAATTGCAGCCGGGGCACAGCTTGCATGAAAGACATCGAGAGTGTCTTAAAGTGCACCGATCGGCTGCAATCGCTTGGGCGGCGACTGGTTCCCTGTGGGAATGGACGGAGTCTACCGGATCGTCAGCCTGTCTGACTGGCAAGGCCAGCGGAGCCAAAACTTCGGCGCGAGAGGTCGAGGATGATTCGATACGATCTCAAAGACGGGATCGTGCGTCTCATAAGGGCGGTTCAGTTGTTCAAGAGCGAACTGAAACCGCGGGGCAGCCTTGCTCCCGATCCCCTCCTTCGGAGGGTGACGCTCGGCATTACGTAAGGTCGAGCGAGGTAATTTACTCCGGCTTACACAGAGATAGACCCGGGACGATGCGAGAACGCGACACAATAAATTACCTACCCCCCCCTGTGGGAATGGACGGAGTCTACCGGATCGTCAGCCTGTCTGACCCAGACACCAGGTATGGCAGGCAGCATGGGTCCAGGAGAAGCTTACCATCGGCCACAGAGAGAGAGCCTGGATCGAGGACCAAGAAGCCTGGTCCAGCCAAGACATGACACCCGTCAAGGCCCATGTCGTAGCCATGAGCAAGAGGCAGTCAGAGATTCCCGGTAGAGTACACGGGTGTCGGTTGAAATCATTTACAGTAAACCGCAGCGCGGTAAAAGTGGTCAAAACTGGACGGAGCAGTTTATAGACCGGTGACACTACCTCCCTTTTTGATGAGAAAACCCCCAACCAGCAAGGAACGGGGAAAAAAGATGGTTAGTAGAGTTTCAGGTTCTTCCTCGCCTTACGGGCCAACCTCTTCATCTCCTCGAGGTGTTTCACTCCCGAGAGTGGTTCTTCCGTTATGTTTTCGAACCCTACCCACTTGATGGCGGCTGTCCCTTCTTTCCAGTCCACCGATACTACTCGCTCCACCTCCCATTTTTTCTGGTCGAAGCTTGCAAGTTGAAGCATCATCGTGTCCGTTACGGCATCCGTGTCGAACATCATGAGTTTTTCAATGTGGGTTGATCTGGTCGATCCGTCGAGTATCGACTGCATGACTATTCTGTTATTATCCAGTACATCGTGTACCTTCCATGGGCCCCTGTTGCGCGCGTCTAGCTTCTGAGGGGCCTCATCTTTCCAGAGGACGTAGTCACCCGGCTTCAGTTCGGTGTTGACTATTGTCTTTTGGCCCGGGCCCACACTTTCTCTGGCAGTGGCCTCCAGGGCGTTAAGGGCCAGCTCCAGGTCCTTTTTGAACTCTGGGAAATCTCTGATCGGAGAGTTGTTGTCGTTCGTCCACCAGCTTGTAAACATGTTGTGCTCATGGCCAAATATCAGCTAGTGCGGGGAGAACTTCGTGGCCGTATGTGTCGTGCCGTTGATAATCATCTGGACCGTCGGTAGGAGTCCGCACCACTGGTCTTTGTAGGCTATTGCCAGGACAAGCCACCGTAGGTGTCTTCCAATCTCCGCATTCCTTCTCTCCACGAGACCATTGCTCTGTGGATGAAACGGGATGGTGAAGTGGTGTGCGACTTTCAATGACGTTGTGAGTTGTTCAACTATCGAGTTCGCGTACTCCGGGCCGCCGTCGGACAGAATCTCCGCCGGTATCCCGTGTCGCGTGAAAACGTGGTCCCATAGGGCCCTGGCGGAGGTCTCGGCGTCGATCGATGCGACTGCGACGAGCTCGGTGTATCTTGTAAACATGTCTACAGCCACAATGATGTAGCGAGCGCCCAGCGAATCCGTTGGGAGAGGGCCAATTGTGTCGACTGCCACTGTCTCCCATGGTCTGGTGCGTCTTGTCTGGCCCTTTTGGGCGATGAAGTAGTCCTTGATGCGAGTCTTCAGACAAATGGGGCACGTCTTGATGTGCTTTTTGACGTCCAAGAGCATCCCCGGTCCAAAATGCAGACGCGGAGAGTGCTTGGAACGTTGAATTTGCTCCCGTATGAAATTGGTGAGCGGTCCGTAGGGCCTTGTCGCGTGTCTCTCCCTTGGGGATAATCGGCACTCCGTCCTTGAAGTAGATCCAGTTTTCGATGGATACTCCCTCTAGTTTCTCCCAGCCGACTCGAGTTGACTCAGGTGCCATGGCCTGGGCAGCCTGGATCAGCTCAAGGGTCAGCCCTGGGCCGGCGTCCTCCGCCTCTAGCAGGTTCAGCTGCGGCCCGAGGTCCCCTCGGGGAAGGATACGCGACAGCATGTCTGCCATCTTGTTTGTCTCTCCAGCAATATGCTCGATCGTAATGTTGTAGTCCGACAAGACAGACGTCCACCGGAGGAGTTTCTTGGAAAGCTCCTCTGCATGAGATATACCAGATTCTGGTGGTCGGTGCGGATCTGTATGTTGTCCTTGAGGCGGAAAAGTTGAGCCATGTCAGGTCTCGTGAGACAAAAGATGATAGCATGAAGCTCTTGTTCGTAGGTCGGCCACCTAGTCTGGGTTGGCGTATGACACTTTGCGAAGAGCGAGACGATCTCTCGGTTGCCGGAGTCTTCTTCTTGGAACAGAATGCCCCCTAGTCCGTCGTTCGACGCGTCCGTCTCGAGGGTCCACTTCTTTGATAAGTCGGGGAAATGGAGGACTGTGTCTGAGCTGAGTCTCTCCTTGAACGTTGTAAACGCATCTTCTTGTTTGGGGTTCCAAGTTATGTTCTTTGAGTTCTCCTGTGCCGTTAGCATCTCGTTGAGAGGTTTGAGGATTCGTGACGAGTCCGGGACGAACTGGGCGACATAGTTGAATGATCCCAGTGTCCTCTGAAGCTCCTTTGCGGTGGACGGGAGCGGTATGGCGTTTACCGCCTCTACATTCTCTGGGGCAAGTTGTTTCCCCTTCTCCGAGACAATATACCCGACGGCCTCGACGTGGGCTGAGCCTATCGTGCACTTCGGGCCTTTAAGGCGCAGTGAATAATGTCTACAGCTCCTGAAGACGGTTTTGATCAGGTTGAGAAACTGGGCCTCGGTCTTGGCGTAAATCAAGATGTCGTCAAGATAGATGTCCACCCCTTTGTGGAGGTGGCGGAGCCACAGTCGTCCTTCCGGGATCGCCACTGCTGCGAAGGAGAGATTGCCGACGAGCCGCTTCCACTCTGTGGCCGATGATCCACGGTTGAGGGCATCGTCGATCCTGGAGATGTACTTGGCGGCCTTCGACGGCTCCACCATGATCGTGCGTCGTGCTGCATCGATCAGCATGCCGAGGAAGACCGTGCTGTCTACCGGCTGGAGCTCTGACTTCGCGAGGTTCAGGATAAGGCCGAGTCGCTGGAGGAAGGAGACTATGAGCGGCATTGTCTCCTTGAGATGTCCGTGCGGTGCCATGAACGCCCAGTCGTCTAGATAGACGACTATCTTCACGCTGAAGCGAGCAGCTACCATCCTTGCGGCCTCCAGCATGATTTGCTGAAAGTGAAACGGGGCGGCAGCCCATCCGAACGGCAGCACACGGAATGCGTACGGCCTCCCATCCACAACAAAGCCTAGGAGAGTTGAATCGCTCGGCCGTACACCGACTTGCCAGTACCCGGATTTCAAATCCAACCGAGCCAGGCTGTCGCCTTCCGCCAGTAGGTGCACTACGCGCTTCACTCCGTGGAGCCGGAACGTCCTGGTCTCCGACGTCACGCTGTTGAGGGGTCTCAGATCGTGGATCAACCTCGTGTCCGACTCTCCTTTCGCCACTAAGAATATCGGACATATCAGCGCGGGGCTGCGGAACGGCACAGCAGCTCCTGTGGCCAAGAGCTCCTTCAGATGGCGTCTGAAGACGGGCCTGTCGGCCGGGCGAGGTGGTGGGATGCGGGGCTTCTCTCCGCTGGTCCGAGGATGTCGACGGGAACGACTTCCCGGATCCACTTGACCACCTCCGATCGCGCGCCCAAGTCTTTCCAGACCTGGGCATTTGTGATGGACGGGAAGCGGAGCGGCGCTGGCGCGGACCGGGGCAGAAGTGGCTCGGGCGGGGGTGGGGGAGGTGTCGGAGGAGCGGGGGAGGAGGTGAGAGAGGAGAAAGCTGGAGAGGGGAGAGGGGAGAGAGAGGGGGCGGGGGGAGAGGGATTCGTTTTCTTTTCACAATTACTCGGCGCGTCGGCCGCTTCATTTCGGTCGAGGGCGCGACTGAAAAGCCGTTCGTTCTCTCTGCTTGTCACCCAGGCGGGGAATCTTACTCAGGGTCGATGTCCGTCAGGCTGCTTTAGCTCAGTTGGGAGAGCGTATGACTGAAGATCATAAGGTCGCTGGTTCGAACCCGGCAAGCAGCAATTTTTACTCGCTTTTTCGAGACGAGAATTTGATGTTGAGATATGATTCTTCCCGGGCTCGAACCGGGGATCTCCTGTCTGTCAAACAGGCGTCATAACCGACTAGACCAAAGAATCGTGGAGACGTCAGCTCCGGCGTGAGATAATGGAGCATGGGCGATGGATCTGCCTGATTCGATTTATTCGAGCCGAACGAATCGGGATCGAATCAATTACGGCCAGATGGCTGAAGAAACCGAGAACAACACCGGGGACCGCACGCCTGAAGCAGAGAAGATCCCAGATCCGCAGAAGCGCATCAACGAACTAACAGGCGAGTTATTGACGCTTCGAGATTTAATGTCGCTGGAGTGGCGCCACCCGGACTCACTAGCCATGCGTAACGAGTCCGAATGGCTGCAGATGCTCTACAGGGACATCGTCCTCCACCCGAGCTGGACAACCGAGACGATCAAGCTTCAGCTAATGCTCCGTCATGAGCTTCTCCTCATTAAGGACATCAATGGCTTTCACTACGCCGACGCAGTCAAGGACTACGGCAGAGCCCGACGTTCCAGGATCCGTGATTCCGAGAGCCTCACCGTCCTCATCGCAGAGGCCCGCTCCAGTGCCAGAGTCGCCCCCAAGCGCGATAAGCGCCCCAGAAAAAACTAATTGTGCAAGACCATCAATC
Source organism: Carpediemonas membranifera (assembly GCA_019828565.1). NCBI lineage: Eukaryota > Fornicata > Carpediemonas > Carpediemonas membranifera. The sequence continues at coordinate 1,223,741 of JAHDYR010000038.1, read as the reverse complement.
AACCGAACCACCACTCCCCACAACCCGTCGAGCGGGTTCTCTCCGCCACTCAGTGGCCGCGTGGCGGCGCTTGGGAGCGCCATCCGACGTGGTCTCTTGGGTTGGCGACGGCATACCCATCGAACTGACACAACAACCGAGCAATCCTCGAATATTCCATCTCCCAGAGAAGGACTTAGCCAAGCTCGATCCGCTGGTGCGCGAAATGCTCTCATCGGGTGCCATACACCGCGTCTCATCACCACCGAAGCTCACATGTCCTCTCTTTCCAGTCCCGAAGGGTACAGACAAATGGAGAGCAGTCCACAACCTCATACCGCTCAACAAGGTCTCCAAAGAGCGCCGTACGTTCCGCTTGTTCGGTGCCAAGAGAGCAGTTTTAAGCCTTGCGCCAGGAGACATGATGATGTCGCTAGATCTCCATGCAGGCTACCACCACGTGTCCATTCACCCATCATCGCAGTCCCTCCTAGGCTTTATTCACCGCGGCGTCCACTATCAGTTCACAGTCCTCCCATTCGGATGGTCCGCGGCGCCATTCTACTTCCAGAAGATCATGATTACCGTAGCGAAGATTATCAAGCGCCATTGCCGCGGTGTAGGAGTTGCCGTCTATCTGGACGACCTTCTATTCTTCGGGAAGAAGAAGGCCCTTCTGCGCGAGCGCCAGCGCCTCCTGGACATCATGAATCAGCTAGGCTTTATCATCAACCACGACAAGTCAGTCCTAGAGCCCACCACAGTCCTGACATACCTCGGCATGCGCATCGACTCAGCTGCTCGGGTCATTTCCCTAGACTCGAAGAAGCGCAGCAGATACCGCCAATTGGTCGAGAGTGCGCTGATAGAAGGCAATATGAGCAACAAGAGGTGGCAATCCCTCATCGGGAAGCTATCCTTCGCATCTCTGTGCTTCCCCGACGGCCGCGCATGGCTGAGACCTCTTCAGACAGCCACCGAGACGGAGAAAGGCTTTACGAAAGCCGTCCTCAAGGCCCTATCGTACTGGAAGCAACTGCTGAGCAGCGAAGATCATCATCCCCGCTCCTTCGACTCCCTGATCAGCATGTGGGGCGCAAGCCCGGCAATCGACATCCACATCCAGTCGGACGCCTCAGAAAAGGGCTTAGCTGCCATTATCAGGGACGGCTGCAAGCAGACGATCGTATCCTCCTCCGTCTCCCCCAACAGCCCGCTCCAGAACGAGTCCATTGCGGTGAAAGAGTTCTTTGCGGCGACGAACGCCGTGGAGACGCTCCTTCCACATCTAACGGACAGGGAGATCACCGTATTCATCGACAACAGCAACGCCTGCGCCTGGTTGAACAAGCAGGGATCAACGCGAGCCCCGCCGATGATCCAGGACGCTTGTCTCACCCTCTTTTCCCGCTTGGCCGCCTGCCAGATCACACTGAGAGCCCAGCACGTCAGCGGGCACCTCAATGTCTCCGCAGATGCTCTGTCGAGATACCAGCGACTGGAATGGCGGACACCACGAGGGATCCTCGCTGCCATACTGGAGGAGTGGGGCCCTCTCGAGGTCGACGTGACTGGTGGGAGGGACAAGGAGTTACTACTTCCCGGCTTCGTCGAGCGTTCGCTCACGCTGGCCGAGAGCGGCATGAGCTCGGAGTGGCGCAGCAAGAGAGTCTTCGCAGCACCACCATACGCCCTTCTTCCAGCCGTAGCCAACCGACTGGCCCTCATTCGCGCCTCACCAGCCTCACATCCGAGGCATACCAAGTCTGCAGTGGTCGTGGTGATGCCCGACGTCCAGTCCGAGGCGGTACGCCGCATCAAGGGCCTCTCCCCCCTTCAAGAGAACGTTCAGGGTCTACGCGGAGGACATGAAGGACTCAGAGCTCCAGAACATCCTCGTGGGGGAAAAGCCGCGGCTCCTCGCCGTCTTCGTGCCGACGACGCCGCTTTCAACGCAGTACTAGGTCTAGACGAGCTCAAAGGCTACGTGGCAACGACCAGGCGTGACACGGCGGGTGTCGTCTCCCAGTTCCTGACCTTCCGAGAGGCCAACCCGGCATCGGACCGCGACACATTCCTGGCGTGGCTCGCTCGCGAGGCTGAGCTAGTAGGCCCAGACCGTCTGGCGCACCGGGGCTCGCTGGTGGTAAGGTTTGCACCCCTGGTATCAACGTGGGCACCCCCAGCTGCTCAAAAAGGCATTCATCACCGAAGCGAAGCGCGCTACAGTCCCCAGGCCGCAACGCAAGGTCCCAGTGCGGGCTGCACGCATCCACCGCCTGATCCCCAAACTCGCCGGCCGCGACGAGGAGTTCCACCAAGCCTTCTTATTCGGCGTCGTTGCCTACGCAACAATGTCGAGGCGCAGTGAGATCCTACCCCTCACTCCTCGGGATATCAGGGTGAAAGCAGGACTCGGCGTCTCTATCACCATCGACTCCACCAAGACAGGGCTTCGCGCAGTTAAGAAGTTCATCCCGTGGGTCGAAGGCGCGCTCAATCCGGCAGGGATGCTCATGGCTCACCTGCAGCGCTGGTGCCAGGACAGAGACGCCACCATCTGGAAGTCCCCCAACCTCGATGGGTCGAGGCTGGACCGAGGGCCGTTGCCCCCCGCTATGCTCCAAGACAAGCTGAAGCAGGTCTTTGGAGACCCAGTTGGATCCCATAGCTTCCGTCGCGGGGCCGCAGCGGACGCTGTACTTCGCGGGATGCCCACTCCAGTGGTCATGGCCCTCGGTACTTGGAAGTCCGAGAGTTCCCTCCAGAGCTACATCGCCGAAGCGGTGCGGCTCGACAGCTGTGACGAGGTGCGAATGGTTCGCGCACCTCGAATAGCAGTCGTCTCCTTCCTTTACTCGTACGGGTACGAGTGGTCCATAAAGATTGAATGGTCACCATCGGGATGGTGTAGGCGTGCGGGCGGGAAGCCCCAGGAGAATTCATAAGTGAATGTGAGTGTCTGCCTAGTCAGACGCGTTCACTCCGGAGGGTGACTCAGACAGGGTGTTAGGACACCGATATATTGCCTGCAACACCATGGGCGGCGAAGACCCTAATAGGCGACGCTATGAAAGCGCTGAAGACGTATGGCCACATTTACTCCACCTGACTCAATCCTACCTGAAGGACTGACTTCTGGAGACTCGAACAGATGGCTGAAGAAACAACACAGGGCGAAGCACCTGAGACCGAAGGTAATATCGAACAGCCTGAAGCTACTCTTCAGCAGATCATCCAACAGCAGCAGCATCAGCTTGCTCTGCTTACTTCTCAGAACGAACGAATGCAAACATCCATTTCGGCGCTCCTCGCGATCCAGCAGCGGAAAAAGTGGGCTACCTTGAAGTCTATTGGTATGAGAGAGGAGGCTGAGAACCTCGAGGAGATGTTCGAGGACTTTCTCTTCTCCAAATGCACGCCCAACAAGATCGCCATTAAGATCATACTGTCAACATCCCTAGATTATCTTTGCTAAACCCTAGATTATCTTCGACCTCAAAAAGCTAGATAATCTACGGTTGCAAGAAAAAATGAACTCGACGATGAGCCGGAGCTGGATCTTCAAAGTGGTATGGTAGTACTTGGCTATACCTAAGCAATACGCATGCGCAGTATCAAACTTTAAATCCTGCTAGAAAAAAGTAACATAGGGACAAATTGGAATTGAGAGTTGAGACTCAAAAAACGGGCAGGGGGGAGGAAATGGTCCATAAGTACGCCTTATGGGTCGCTTCCTCCCCTCTGCCCCTTTTTTTATCGCAAAATCGATTTGCCGGATTTGACACATGTTTGATGTGATCAAAATGGATTTGATAGACATGAGTCCAGATCATGCAGTTGGCCATCCTGAAGCGCTAGGGCGGTCTGCAGACCGCAGCAATGCCTCTGCTGAATGCCCTTCGCCTGACGGACAGGACGCGCGTTGACTCTAAAGGACTGCATGTTTCGGCATTAAAAGAAGGTGTGGAATACAACGGAGTCATCGCCGAACCGCTCCGACCAAGTCGGTTATTAGGACATCGCGTTCAGACGCCCTCTGCAATTACCAAGTCAATAGATGGGAGTCGACCTGATCAGCACGTCATTCGGGGTCTCAGGTGACCCTATAGCTGAGCTTGGCTGGGCTCTGCTGCGGCCATGGGCCGCTAGCGCGCTGCTTGGCTCTTTTCTCCTCGTAAGGCGGCCGTAGAGGTCTGATCTGAGCCTCGTTATAATAGTCTGCCCGAGTAGAGGCCAGCCATACCATAAATGCCCCCATTCCCCCCTCCCGGTCGCTCATACCTCCAAAATGGCCTATATTCCCTGTAGGAAGCTTAATAAGGGCGGATTTCCCATAAGTCGTGGCATAGAGGTGTAAACATATCCATTGACTCTGAATCTTTTATTTCTCCATCTGCGAGTTAAGCCAGGCCACTGCCTTTCCCGTCAAATATACCTTACGTGTGTCGTGCGCCTTCTTTGTTGCTCTTGCGGCTGAAGCATCAACAGTGGCCTGCTTCAACAAATCTCGGCAGCTAGACTTCGGCGTCTTGGTGCCACGCCGCGTGCAGGCCCACTCTCTATCGTCCACGGACTCACCACACACAACGCATGACCCTGCGAATACGGTCGGTGGCTTCTCCTTCAGCTTCTGTCGAAGCAGATCGCACATCGCGGTCTTGACGACGCGTCGAGACAATTCATGCGTGCGCAGGGTACTAACAGGCTCAACCAACAGCTCTGTCTGAGTAGACGCCTCCTCTAGGTCTCGCACAGTCTGAGTCTCTGCATGCTCACCCTGTGGCGAAAACTGCTGGCATTTTCCCACCATCCTCGGCTTATCAGGATCAGGACCCAGCGCAGTCATGTAAACAGGTACCTCAACCCGCTTCTCGACTATCCTGACAGGCTGGGAGTCCCTGCGGGAAGGGGCTTGCGGGTGAACTCGCGTCCTGGTCGGCCCCCGTTCGCCTCGTTGTGCAGAGCCTCCATGAAGGCATTGAAGCCGTCATCACGGCCCACCTTCTGCGTCACAAACGACATGACGCATGTGACCGACATCTCAAAGGATGCAAAATCGGCAGCACTGGAAACATCGCGATTGTGGCAGATTGAGTTTCGAGCTGCCAACAGCTCGCGTATATGTCTCTTATCAGCGTGGTGAAGATCAGGAACACGATGTAGGATCGCTTGCAAAAGCATAGCCGGATCCATCTCGCCACCGTCACCACGGTACCTCGCGATGTACTCCTGCAGCTTCGGAATCATCCTCAGTAGCGCTTCAAACATCATGCTGGCGTATCCTGCTGAATCCTTCACCCCAGAGCTCATATCGGTTTCTTCAGAACGAAATTCTAAAGAAATGTTCGGTGGTAAGTGAGATCACTGCGCATCTAGAGACAGCAGAAACGTAACCTACAGCCCATATTGATGTGGGCTGGTCTTATCCGGATGTCCAAGGACCTTGATTCGCTCTGGGGTAGTCCCCCCATGACCGTCAGGCACGCGAACCGCATCCTGCACGAAGCGGGGATGCAGAGTCTGAAAAGACCCATCTCTCTGTCCGATCTGGATACTCCCTGACGATAGATGGAATGAATGAAGCTGTAAACATATCCATTGACTCTGAATCTTTTATTTCTCCATCTGCGAGTTAAGCCAGGCCACTGCCTTTCCCGTCAGATATACCTTACGTGTGTCGTGCACCTTCTTTGTTGCTCTTGCGGCTGAAGCATCAACAGTGGCCTGCTTCAACAAATCTCGGCAGCTAGACTTCGGCGTCTTGGTGCCACGCCGCGTGCAGGCCCACTCTCTATCGTCCACGGACCCACCGCACACGGCATTCATGATTCCAAGGTCTAATTATTTACTCGATTTATTCCGGCACCTCGTTGAGCAGGAAATAGTGCACTTTCAGGCGAGCATATCTCACTCTAGACACGCTGCACTTGACCACCTTAGCCACGCCATCGCAGTCACCCACAACATCATACCACTGCCCTTCTGTGTCGCATAATGCGTACACACGCTCATATGTCTGATAGACAGCTGTTGCCTCAAAGGGCATATCTAGCGTACAATCGTCCTCGCAAATATGGGTGCAACCAGGAGACACCCAAATCAGCCGCCAGGGGAAAAAACAACACCGCCTTTACATTCAAAGGGAATGCAATCGGCGTTGCTGTGAGGCATTTCTCGCGCTGCTGGTATTCAGGCAGTAGGCCAGACTGGGCGATATGTTGGGGAACCACACCGGCGAACAGGAGTTGACTGCCGCTGAGGAAGACGTTGCAGCGACAGTCTGCCATGAGCTGGTCGACCCTGAACGGCAGCTTTTCGAAGCCCCGTATACATCTATCGCGTCCAAGTCCCAGCTTATAGTGGCGGTTGAAATCGCTGATTACCTGCTGATCGGCCGCGGAGAGGATAACTGTCCCCCCTCCATACATGATCCGATCAGGGGATGAAGCCAGTGGGCACAGCGACTGGGTGGAAGACGTATCTTCTCAGATCGTCATGAACTGTGAAGCATGCACCGTTTCCAGCCATGACAGTACCGACTGGGGTGAGGATGAACCTGCGACAAGCCTGCTCCGACACATCGATCACCATCCTGTTCTTCTCCCAGGGGGGCAGACTGGCCTCGAGCTCGGCGATATTAGGGCAGCTGGTGAAGGTGAGGCGGGTCGCATTCCAGTGCCAGTCCAAGCTCCATGCCCACAGACCCTTAGGTGTCCTGGTAAGATGGCTGAAATTGCAACTGTAGACCTCGAGGGCCCTGGGCATCCTGGCTCTAATGAAGATGGCGAGGTTGTCTGGACGAAGCATGAATAGACGGCCCATGTACATGCGGTGATGGTAGTGTGTGTTGCCATTTGAGAATTGGTAGTACTCGCCGTCCTTCTCGGCGACGTTCAGTGTGAAGAAGAACTTGCGGCAGAGGAACCAGAGACACTTGCCCTCGGGGGCGAGAGCATTTCGGATGAGGTCCTGGAGGTCTGGGTTGGCCCCTCCACCCATAAGACACGCCCACACCGCGCCCTGGTTCAGTGTGTGCATGGCTGCCGGGAGCTCATCGCCAGGCGAGAGCTCGACGTTCATGGACAGCGGGGGTCCGTCTGCGAGGATCGAGCGGGCGTGATCTAGGAGGACTTGTGCGGTTGGTTCAAGCGGGGGGATCTTGGAGAGCGTGGCGAGGAGGGATTCGAGAGAAGGGGCGCTCGCTGGTGCAGTAGTGCTCTCTGCGTTGTGGAACGAGGGCATCTCCTCGCCAAAATGCCTGGTGTAGGCGCATTGGAGCAAGGATGGTACGTCCCCGGAGATACGGGCTGCTACAACTAGCGAGGCGCGGAATACGGAGATAAGGGCTTCTTTGATGGCTGATGGGGAGGAACTAGCACTGCTCATCGATTCCAGCGCTCAGTTCGGTGGCGACTTGTTCTCGTTCTTAAACTGCTCAATGAGAAAGGATGACAGCAGAAACGACGTCCTGGAGGACGTCCTGGTGTTGGGAGGGGGTGTTCTTGAGCACGTGATAGTGGACGGCCTTGTTGGTGGGCGCGGCCCATGAGAAGCACCAGCGCAAGTAAAGCATTTTGCAATATATTACTTGCGTTTGCGCTGTCGTTCTCCGGGCGCACTTCCCCGGCCGCTCTTTGACACGGACATTGCCGTGGGGCCTCCTCCTCGTAGCTGTTTCCTCCCCGGGTTCTGTAAATGGTGTGTTTTGATTCATCTGTCCCTTTGTTTGTCTCGGCGTTGAACTTTGAAAGCAATAAATGGCTACGATCAAGATATTATTGTCCAATGAGGCTCTTTACATCGCCTTCTAGCTCGATATTGATGTTGTTAGTGATTTTCTAGAGTACAGCACCAGTTTCGGTAATAGGGGGGACAGACGAGCGCAAACAACTACATGGCTCCGAACTACACGCGTCTTGGCGTTTATATTGGTTATTAAATGCACTGCTGGTAGCATATTGAGGGATTTCGTCACTGTACTCGAATGCACAAGTGTGCAGTTTATGCATCTGCCGGAATCTCATTTAAGGGAGATAACAGCGTCCTAAACAACAGGGATCTGTCAGTCATTATCAAACTTTACTTCTCTCACTCAGCCTCGTTGTCCCGCTTCTCCGGAGTAACCAATTGAGCCTTCCTTGTGCCGGGACGGGTGACACCAAAGACTCGGAAGAGTAAGTCGCTCGTCTGCTCCAAACCCTGGCTTTCCTCAAGCCTCAGAATGTTGTGCCGGATCTTATCTCGGTCCTGGTCTTGAAGATGCCCGAGCTCAGCGTTCAGCCTGTTATCAAAGGCTTGGCTGAAGATGAGCACGGAATGGGCCAGGGTTAGGGGCACAGCTTGGTGACTGGCGAGCTCGCGGAACTCCTTTGGCCAGAGAATGGCGTACTTGATCATTTTGGCGTACTTACGCCGCACATTGTGGGTCTTGATGGAACTCATCTCGTGGATGCGCTTGTAGATGCCATCACAGTAGGTGTTCTTGCCAACGCGCCCAGCCAGTACATCGGCACGTAAACGTTCGGCTGCGGCGTCAAGACGGGCGACCCTACCCTCATCGTCGACGGGCATCGCTCCACGCTTCCCTGCGATCGTGTACAGCTCCAGCTGCCAAGCAATCATGATCCGCAGCATCATCTCGCGTGTTGCACCAGACGTCATTGTCTCTAGCATGAGTTCCAGGCGGTGTTCATCCATGTAGCCAGACTGAATGACAGTAAGCGTCGTCATAGCACTGGATACTGGCGCGATAATGCCGCCATACCAAGGCTCCTCCTTGAGCACCGCGGTAACATCGAATGTCTCAAGGGTGAGATCAATCTTGGGCTTCTTCTTCTTGTCCTTCTTGCTCGCCGAAGGCTGCCCCTCACCCTCACCTGATGCTTCTTCGCCAGCCTTGCCCACACCCTCGGCCGATGCCTGTCCCTCCCTGGTGATAGAACCATCTACTTGGCAGCTCCGACGTGCGAAGCGCCTCGTAGACGGGATTGCTGCTTCTTGTACGTTCTCTGCAGCCACCACAACATCGCTTGTGCTCTCAAGAGGCTTTTGCTTGCGCTCTGTCAGCATCTCGACGACGTTCTCGTGAACACGGTGCTTCAGAACATCAACAACGCCTTCAGTGCGATACTTAGGCTCAATGCTGAAGTAACAAATCAATGCATGCACGATCTGGCGCTTTGATCCTTCCATCTCTTCGTCTCTTTCGTTCATTCGGAAACCGTTAAATAAACCATGGAATGGGTGGAACATGCGAGTGATCCAGACCTCAAGCGTGTCTACACACGGCATCTTGCTTCATAAATGACTGTTTATTGCCCAAATTTTGTGTTGCGGCGTGACCGAATCGAACGAGAACATGAAGCTCACCAACAAGGCAGATACTGTGATTACGGCGGAGGAATACCAGCAATACTACTCCTCTGATGACTTTGAGTCATTTTGTTGCGGCCTGTGATGAAGCAGGCATTCGTTCTGCCCACAGCACCACGTTCTCCGTCACAGTGGACAAGAATGGCTTCAACAGCGAGCTAGATCTGGCCATGGTGCCTCAGCATGCGCTTATGGGGTCCGACAGTGGGCGATGGTATCCTTACCAACAAGAGCATCCCCAACGACGCAGTCATTGGCATATACTGCGGCAAGATCATCCCCGAGCCCGAACCTGGTGCAGTCACGACCTACGTGACGAGGCTCAAGAAGCCTAACAACTTTGCTGTTGACTCGGCCGGCCTCACGTTCGGCTGTCACAAGATCAACGATGGTGCCGCTTTCTACAACGTCGTACCGGGGACGGCCTACGTTAATGTGCAGGTGGGGGACCAGAAGAAGCGTCTTCCCGTCATTCTTTACTTGGCGGATCGCGCTATTGCCAAGTTCGAGTACCTCTCGATCGAGTATGGCGAGCAGTACTGGCGTGGACGCAAGCCCATGGCCCTCTACCCCTTCTGTCTGGAGAAGATGCTTGCTGAGGCTGAGTATGAGGAGATCAACGATGTCTTAGACGCCGTTCTCTCCTAACCTAAATTGAGATCCCAACAATTCATTGCTTTCAAAAGTTCAAGGGTCCTTCTACCTGGCCCATCATCACTGGGATCCTCGTGCTTGGCGCCCACATCCCCGATGTCACCCAAAAAGATCTAGAATTTTCCGAAAATCGGCTTCCGACAATTTTCATTGATCCCTGACGCTCGATGGAACTGGATATTGCGTATCAACTGGTTGCTCTGAAGGAGATGAAGTCTATTGAGTCTCTTAAGATCAATTCCATCACGATTCAGAAGGAAAAGGTCCGGAAAGCTGTCATTCTTGCTTTCGCGCAGTCTCCCGCGGGTAAGAAGTGGGTAACGAGCACACTGAGGCTCTGTGCTGACCGCTACAGCGCTTCGATCCAGTACAACGTGCAGAGCATGTTGTTTGGCATGAACTCCAACGCCACATTCAACGAGGAGGCAGCAATAGCGACTCTGCGCGTTCATGAGAGGCTCGTGACCCCGCTACACCAGTCAGTCTTCGCTAACATGGTCAGGGGCCAAGCACAAGACACCGACTCTAGACGATTTCCTCGATACCGCGTGTGTCTTCCCGACTTTTACTGAGTTGGATCGCCTTGCCGCATGGGTGGGTGAGCGCAACCCCAGTGTCTGGGTCATCATGACGGAGGCTCGTATTACTGGCGTTTTAGATGGTGAGATCTATGAGCCGCTGCTTCGGGCCGTTGCTGACGACGTTGATAGATTCACGTTCGGCAGCCCTGAAAAGTTCCTCCAGTTAACCGACACGAGCCTTGACTATGCCGTCGAGAGTGTCCAGATCAAGGACTATGCCAATCGTCGCTGCCTTGTCAAGTGGATCGGGTATCCTGTGCCTGTCACCGTTCCGCTGACCGATACGTTGCGTGAGCTGGAGGCTGGGGAAACCTCGGGGTTTGTGGGCGTGCGACGGGAGATAACCTTCTCTGGGCGGGGTCGTACAACCGGGGAAATTCAGAACAATCTTTTCAGGCGTCGGGAACCCGAGCGTGACGTTTCTGAGGAGTAAATCAAGATAATATTGTCCAATGAGGCTCTTTACATCGCCTTCTAGCTCGATATTGATGTTGTTAGTGATTTTCTAGAGTACAGCACCAGTTTCGGTAATAGGGGGGACAGACGAGCGCAAACAACTACATGGCTCCGAACTACACGCGTCTCGGCGTTGATATTGGTTATTAAATGCACTGCTGGTAGCATATTGAGGGATTTCGTCATTGTACTCGAATGCACAAGTGTGCAGTTTATGCTTTCTCGGCCAGCCGACGATATTTACCACCACAGACAGCTGCATACAGGCTGTAGACTAGACATATACAGCAGGCTGAGTAATATAGCACCATACCCCCTACAAACCGCGAATCAACCTCAAAGTCACATAAACATAAGCGATACGGTCGGTATATCAATCCTTTACTCTTACTTCTTCACTGACCATCTCCTCCTCTTCAGCCCGGGAGGAACCTTGCGCAGAGTGGCGTGTCCCCTTGTCACTTCGACCGCATACTCGATTTCCCACTCGCGACACTGTTGGGCAAAAACACGCCAGGGCGCTCTGGCCGTTTTCGTTGGGCTTAAACGCGACATGTGTCACCTTGCCCTCCTCAGACTTGCTAAAAACGTACATGCCGACGACTGGATCGATCTTTGGGTCAAAATCCCGGACAACATGGAGGTATGCAACGGACTTTCCAGTCATTGAGCACCAGGCTTCAACAGCCCACTGGAGTTAACCACTTCTCCTGCATGATTGGCTTACCGATGTTGCCCTCCTCCGTGACAGTGTGTACACTGCACACTTCATGGAAAAGTTCGTCCCGGAGACCCTCCTCGGGCCGCCTGTACCCCGGAGGTGGCCCGCCGGTTCATCTCTATCGCTTCCTTGTATATCTGCTCGCGGTAGTTGTCCGCCTTCGTCTCCGCTGCACACTGCTCTTCATTCGTCATCGTCTCCCAGCTCTTGAACGCATGAGGCTCCGTGACGCCCTCGATCATCATGAGGCAGTGTGTTATACAGTTGCCGTGGGGCAGGGTTTTGTATCTGACCCACTGCTTGCTCTTCTCCAGCTGATTGGCGACGTCAACTCTAAACTTGACTTCCCTGCTCCTCATCTGCTCGGAAGCTGGGTCGACGTGGTCGACCTGGACATATTCAACGTCCGACTCAGCCTCGAATGCCACCTCGTTGTCTGCCTCTTGCTCCTTATCTGCCTCACGCTTCTCCTCTGACTCTGCATTCACCTCTGACTCAGCCATCTCGTCCTCCTGCTCCTCCTCCTCTGCCTCACCCTCCTCCACTGGCTCCTCTTCCTCCTCTGACTCCTCCTCCGAGTCCTCTGGCCTGGCCTTCTCGGGCTCAGCCTGGATGCAGGCGTCGCATTTGGTCACGTCCTCCTCATGTGACTCACCCTTCCTCTCCTCTGTCACCAGCTCCTCGTGTGCCTCGCGCTTCTTCTCCTCTGTCACCATCTCCTCCTCGTCTGACTCCTCTGAGTTGTTATCGACATCAGCGATCTTCTGAGGGATTGTCATGAGGGCCTTGCGCTTCATGTGGATTGTGTCGCTCTTCCCCGTACGGCGGGGGGTACTCGTTCGTGCTTGGTGTGTGCCCGACTGGGGTAGGTCGCGGCGAAACGGCGCGGGTGTCGGGCTGGCACCCATGGAGATGTCAGCTGCGTACCCCACGTCTTGCAGCAGCCTCGTGACGGTCTCCTCCAGCTCGAGTACTCTCTTCTGCGCCTTGTGATGGAGCACTCGTGCCTCCATCGGAAGAGATGGGAGGTCTTTGTGAATCCAGTCCTTCATTTCGAGCAGCTTGGATACGCGAAGGTATCTGTCGAACTGGACGTCGACGTGGTTGTCCCCAGCAACCGCAGCTGACTCTCGAGAGGCGCGAATGCGAAGCTCGCCGTGCACCTCCTTCTGGACTCTATGCCACAGGACGTAGTTGCGAGCGTTATTGTCCTCCCACTCCTTGAGCTTCTGGGCGATCTTTCTCTCGCGCCGGCGCTTGATCGCGCGTTCTCTAATCTCATCGTCGGACTCGTTGTCAAAGTCCACCTCACTCTCACTGTCGCACAACTCAGAATCGTCGACGCCGCTCTCTTCACCACTGTCCACGCCACTCTCATCGTCGACGGGTTCTTTCTTAGCGCTCTCGGCCTTGCCCTTGCCCTTGTCCTTCTCCTCGGCGTCAATGGCCTCAATAATGGCCTTACGCGCCTTGCGCTTCTCCTGGCTATACACGATATCAGCCTGGTTGTCGTCAACCCACTTCGCCAGCGCGCCGGGCTTCTTGGAACTTCTTGGTCCGGCGAGTGCCATAAACTGCTTCTTCAACTTATCCTGGAGCTCCTCCTTCTCGTCCTTCGTGAGGCGGAATTTCGTGGTGATATGGTTCAGGTTGATTCCTATATAAGCATTGCTATGACTACAAACGCTTCCTGATCACTAGATCGAGCAGTTTCCGTTCATCCAGCAAAACCGCGCGAAGAACAGCACATTTGGCATGATTGGTGGTTGCCTTGGTGTATGCAGCCAATATCGCATCGTACTGTTCCTTGCTAGCGCTCTCAATCCACTTTAGCAAGTCCATTTTCGGCACTATCAGCAAGAGAGCATAAAAAAATGGACATAGAGTGCCAAAAGTAATAAACTGAAACCATCCACACGGCAACTATGTACCTAGGCGGCCTCAGTACCTCCAATACCTTCCGTATGTGCTTTTTTGTCCGTCCCTACTTCGTCCCACGAACCAGAAAAAAAGCGCAAAGAGAGGGCCCTTTGAATAATTCTATAACGGCAGCAGAGCATAAAACACGGTTCGAAAGGGCTGATTTTATGCTCTCTTGCCGTTAGTTCAAGCCGAGGCACGCTTCGGGCGAGCTCCGGCCAAGGGGTCCAGGAGTCAGCTTTTGGGGGAAGGTCTGTGGTGCTATAACGTACCTCGGGACGCACTGTGGAGGCCCCTAGAGTACTCGGTCATGACATGTCAGACCAAGGGTCCCTCAAATCTGGCCCCATTCAGGATGCTCCCCCTAAATGTTCCGTTGCAAGCGTCTGACGGGCGTTCTCTGGATACCGACCAAGATGGAGGTCACGTGGATCAACGGACGATAATTACGGTATTCTGGCCATGCCTGGTACTCTCAAATCATCTATACTGATCAGTGCTCCATTTATAGTTCATATTGTTTGGTCCTGATGGACTTATAGTTGTTGATGTTGTTTAGGGATAATTGTTGCTTTAATGATGCTCTGCGCTCGCTTACTGATGTTTCTTAGTGATATGTGCATGCCTACTACGTTAAAGCTGCCAGTATTCTTTCTATTCTTAAGTTCGCCATTTCAGTCTCGTTGCGAGCATAAAGTGCACATTGTGAAAGGAAATTGGGTGGTTATATAATGGATACAGGGCAGGAAAAGGTACACGAATGCCGTCCTGAGGTTTGGCATGGGATACTGATCTCATACGTCAAAAAATGGGCGGTGGTATTCGAATTTCAGAATTTCGGCATGTCCGAATTCCGAGGCAAGCGGGTAGGGTGTACAAAACCTGGCCTGGGTCCCTACTGGAGCTAATAGATAACAGTATCACCGTGTATTCGGTTTTCAGAAATATAACTTGTGTTGGTATTGCTATTTCAGAATTACTTCCAGTACCGGAGATTGTCTTAGAATTTGGATGTTCATGACTACTTTAAAATTTTAAAAAGTTCCCATGAACCCACTCCAGCTCAGGATTGCGGATCTGAGCCAAGTTTAGGTCGAATCCAAGTATTTGATAATTTTGTATGTACGAAATTCTGAAATTGCAATACCAACAGAAAACTCGTGTTATGGAGGTTCTAGCTGCAAATAACGACGATATTGTTAAGCGCTGGTCTGATAGAGGTTCAGTGAAGACGCGTAGTGTGTACAAGAAGCACCTGGAGGACGTTTTGGCCAGCATTTGCCAGGAAACAGGCGCTGAAATGCAGAAGGGCATCGAGATTGTCCGAAGCGACAACGTTACGACTTATTTGGCGCATTATTTCGCTACAAAGACGCCTGCTATGGCTAAGAGGATCGTTTCGGCTGTTCAGTCTTTCCGGAACTTCGACTTGCCACATCCCGCGAAGCCGTTGTCCTGGAAAGAGGAGGAAGAGGTGTCGCCTGCATCAGTTGAGAGTCTCCCCAGCCCGTATGGCGCCATTGCCATTCTGCTCAACCAGACGGGCTGGGAGTATTCGTATCTCCAAGGTAATCTCCCCGATGCGATAGACCTTACCTCGTGCCCGAGCTGGATGGGCTTTGGCACGCTCAAATCGGGATTCCCGCAGGCCAGTGCTGTATCGGAGGCGCTCAAGGTTCAGGGGTTGACGGTTCGCATGCTTCGCTTTGCGCAGCGGATCGACGTGTCCACCGATAGGATGCAGTCTATCGGCACGCTAGAGCGCCGCGGCAGACCGCAGGAGAAGCCTCAGAAGGTCATTAAGGACAAGCGCATCAGCCTGACCGATGAGCAGTTCAGGCACCAGTTGGCGTCCAGTCACTTAACGACCACGCGGCGCCCAACGATCCTCGATCTCAACCCGGAGATCCGAAGCTCTGCCGACCTGGTGCCGCCGATGCTCGATGACTGGCTTTACAACAGGCTCAAGGCCAGAATGATCGAGCTTCACGATACTAAGAAGAAAGAGAGGCAAAGCGAGGCTGACAAGGAGGCGGAGTTCGGCTCGCCGACTCGCGAGACAGAGATGCCAGAGGGCGAGAGAGAGGGCGATACTGACGAGGAGGCGGTGTCCGACGAGCCAGCTTACCAGGCAGAGTGGATGCACTACGAGGTGCCAACTCGCGAGGAGAGCGCCTTTGGTGAGGAGGTGGACTTATGCAAGAGTGCCGATGAGGAACCAAAGATCGACCACGACGAGCATGGCGGGGAGGTGGCGGGCAGAGATGGTGATGGGGAGATTCAAGAGAACGTGATTGATGAGGAGCGCTCAGAGAGCGATACTGCCGACAGTATCGTCTTTTCCTTCATCTGACATTGTAAAGAGGAAGAGTTTATGATTGGAGCATAGCTGATGTCCATAAACACCATTCATAAGCCAGTCCTGTCTTGTTTTCCACTGCTACTTCTCTCGTTGCGACGCACAGCTAGCTGTCGCGAAATGCACTTTAAGACCAATTTTCACACAGCTACCTGTGCATGGTGTTCGAGCTAGATAGCGACAAGCTGGAGCGACTTACTTCCTTACATGGTAATAGTAGACAATATCTGCACGACTTTGAACCTGAAAAGCTGCAGGTCGTGATCAAAGTTGATGAGCATTATGATATGGAGGTTCCCACCCTGCTAGCGCTCAAGGACAGTCCGCATGTCCTCCCTGTAGTCGATACAGGTTTTGTCGACCGTGATCCAGCCTTCATGGCTCCTTTGGTCAACTGTACCCCCTTCGCTGACATCTGCCAGGCTCACTCCAGCGTGCAGTTCCGCTATGTTTCGCATCTGCTGCAGGCAGTATGCTACATGCATGACCACGGGGTTGTCCACTGCGATATTAAGCCAGACAACTTCCTCTTCAGCAAGAGTCAGAAGGGATACCTCATTGATTTTTGGGTCTGCAATGAGGAAGCCGGCTAATGGCGACGACAGGTGGGCCATACAACTGAGATTTGTATCCGAGTATCGCGGCACCCATGGATATTTGCCCCCAGAGCTGTTCTACGAGTACCTTGTCTCGCGCTCAGTGATTACTGCTGCACGCGACACCTCCAAGCTCGCGCGCATGACGGCAGGGGGCTCTTTCCGTCACTTCTTATGTCGTGACACCTGCATCGGACATTTACTCTTGCGGTATTGTCATTATGATGCTCTTTTACGGTCTCCCCAAGTCCCCATTTGCCGCGAAGGTGACTGACATGGGTGCAAACATGGCGCAGATCGACAACAAGAAGAAGAAGAAGATGCTGAAGCTTGGTAGCTTGCTGAACTGGTGCCAATTCTATGGTGGGCAGTTGCAGTTGTCACCTCAGGCACAGACACATTTCAAAGATTGCCTCGAGTGTGTCAACGTGAACTCTGAGCTCCCGATTCGCGGCACCACGCCACCTACTTGTCTCAGCCTGTACGACCTGGCAATGCAGATGCTCCACTTCGACCCAACAAAGCGTCCCACTGCTGCCGAATGTCTTGACAAGCTCAAGGTCATCATGCGCGTGCATGAATGCGTCGCCAAGCCGAGTCCGCTTCTGTTAGATGATACAGAAGAGGTCACCCTGTCTGCAGCTCAGCGAAAGAGACTGACCGACTGCTGTCAGCGAGGGTTTGAGGGTCAAGTCTTCTATCGGCGCTGCATAGTGTGTGGTAGAGACCTTCATGGACGCGAGAACGTCAGCTGTGACACATGCCACAAGGGATACAGGCAGGTGAGCACCAATAAGTGCGCAAAAGGTGTGCGCGGAAGACTGCACAGGCAGTTTATTGCGATGATTGAGCGGACGTAAAGAGATTGATACTTTCTGTGATGCAGGAATGAGATCAATGCTGCTGACAGGTCTCGAGATGGCAGAGGTGCTGGAGAAGAGAGAGCAGAAAAAGGCATCAGAAGTAAATGAACGAGGTAAATTCCAGTTCGCCGGAGATGATATCCTTCCTCGTACGCGGCATGTGTCTTGGGTCTTAAGTTCGCCATTTTAATCTCGTTGCGAGCATAAAATGCACACTTGTGCATTCGAGTACAATGACGAAATCCCTCAATATGCTACCAGCAGTGCATTTAATAACCAATATCAACGCCGAAACGCGTGTAGTTCGGAGCCATGTAGTTGTTTGCGCTCGTCTGTCCCCCTATTACCGAAACTGGTGCTGTACTCTAGAAAATCACTAACAACATCAACTCCTTTTCTCCGCAATGCAGATGAGAATGCCTATTCTCGCGATCTATAACTACCAATCATGTTTTCATTCTTTACTCATACTTGCCACAGATGCACACATCCAGTGAGATCTCTCCTTCCTCATGGACATCGATGTCTAACCATTGCCCGTCAAACACGAGCCCTACCTGCCTCAACACCTTCTTCCATAGACCATCCACTTGACCTTCAAACAGAGGTAACAGTTTCTGACAGTCTCCCTCGTCCAATGTTCCAGTGCCCTCGCTCCGAATACGGATCCAGTGTTTGGCGTCCTTGCAGCAGCGATGAACGCGCATTGTCTTCAGACGTATTTGGTGGGGAACGTCTGTTGACTGTCGCCCATACGAGACGACGCCACGGAGGAATCGGTAAAACAACTCGACCTGCTCCTTCAATATCGTTCTCTCAAGGACCATCTGGTTGCGCCTTAAGTGTACTCTACTTTCCTGATTGCCAATAAAGTCGCGCTCGAATGACTCCTCAATAATCCGGCCAAGTGGGACTCGGATTTTTGACTGAATCTCCGGCAACACAGCAACTCGCGCTAAGCCATGAAGTGTGTCGATGGAGGGAGCCTTCTTGGCTACCTTAGACGGCGGCCGGATTGGAATAGACTCCGACACGGTGCTGGTCGTGCTCAGACACATTGTCAGTGAAAAGAGGTGAACAAGCAACGCTGTCAGTCGATGCCAGGTGATAATGTCATCTGTGGCCTCCTCGTGAGAGTAATAATGCTCTTGCAGGTAGGCAACGAGTCTGAAAAAGTGGCTGAACGGGGGGAGGGAATGCCATGTAGAGACCGTTTCCAATTGACGCGATCATCTTCCTCCCCTTCACTTGCTCATTACAGCCAGTCGTGCGACTGGGAGGTTCAAACTTAGCCAGCCTGGCGAGGTCAGCGTTTCTGGCCTTCTTGGTCTTGATTTCCTCCGGGGGTAGAGTCTGGGTCGACCTCAATTGGCTTGAACATCCGACAAATGTTGTGTATCAAGGAGACGAAGTCATGACTGAGGTGCATGATCGGCGGGACAAGGAAGATTTTGCCCCTATCGAGAGTTGGGTCATCCGAGTTCTCGAATAGGCTGGGCATGATGCACTTATTCTTCTTGTTGTAGAACGACCCCCACTTCTTCTCTCTATCCAGGACTGTCTTGTCCTCAACAGACATCTTCTTCGCATACATCACGTCTGCAATCGTGTTTCGTGGGGTGAGACCGAATGGGCTCCAGGCCTTGTTGTCAGCATGTACCGAGCTGAATGGAGAGGGATAGCTGCCGCCAATCAAGGTTCCACAGACTTTTGACATCGCTGGGTGGTCTGCGATGAACATAACGCGAGTGACACGGCACAGGAGACCGGTATTTCTCACCTCAAGTGACTCGCGATGGGTACTCTCGACTGAGCGCTCGATGAAGTCGAAGAATTCTCCAATGCGCTTCTCTGGTCCGTTGTACTCGAGTATGCGGAAGGGTGGTGTTCCGCCTGACGGGAAGACTTTGCCGGAGACATCGATAAACCGAACCTTCACAGATGTAGTCAACCCTCGCCATCCATCGACCCAGACGAGAAGATCAAGCGGCACTGTCTGAGTCTCTTCAGCTTGAGTCTGCGCTGTCAACTGCTTGCCCACGTTCTTACGAGCAGCCCTTGACCTCTCGAGATCGATAGGCATTTTATCGTTTCGTCTTAACCTGCACGGCGAAATGCTCAAACCAGGCAAGGAGTCAGAGCCAGAGCTTCTTTCCATGCTCTAAGTACATCATATGGACTCTCAAGAAGACCTTCGTTTATCTCTAAATAGCTTAAATTTAATGAATACTTCATTTCTGAGCAAGAAATTGTAGATTATCTAGCGTTTTGAGGTCGAAGATAATCTAGGGTTTAGCAAAGATAATCTAGGGATGTTGACAGCATGTCTACATATGCGAGACACCGTGTCCACAGTGCATCGCCCAGTACGGATTCGAGGGTCTTCTGACAGAAGGCTGCGGCCCCTTTGAGTCCGAAAGCTAAACGCTTGTACTGGTACTTACGCTTCCCAACTGTAAACGCCGTTAGTCTGCGTGAGCTCTTGGTCATAGGAATCTGGTGAAAGGCCTTGCTTAGGTCCAGCTTAGCGAAGAGGGTCTTACCCTCTAGTCTTGCTACCAGATCGTCAATGATAGGGAGGTCGTGATCGAAGTCCTCCGTCGCGTCGTTAAGGCGCCGAAAGTCCAAGCAGAGCCTGCGGGTGCGATCGCGCTTCCATACAAGCACCGTAGGATTGTTATAGTTGCTCGTAGACTCCTCAATCACATTCAGATCCTCCAGCTGCGCCGTCTGGCGCTGCATATCCTCTCTTTCTTCAGCCGAGACGTGGTATGGAGGGATGTTGATAACCTTCTGGTTTGTAAGAACCAGTTCGAAGGGTGGAACGTCTGCTGGCTGCGAAATGTCGCCGAGAACGTCTTTGTACTTGCTTAGGATGGTATTAGTCTCTTCAGGGAAGCTACGTATCTGTAGTTCGTGCTCCGCTTCAGCAAGGGTAAATAACGTCTCGTCTACTTCATCTTCATCAAGCTCCGCGAAGTGTGGCTCTCCAGAATTCTCCATCGTCGGCTTGACGATCGTGATTAGCCCCAACGCACTTAATGTCGATATTCCCATAACTAATGTCGGCTTCAGCCCGGGTAGCACCCGCAAATTGAGAGCAGCTTGAGTTCTCCGCCCAGTAGATGGCAACACTCCAAAATCTGCACTCAACTTAACAATGCCGGGTGAGTTGTAAATCGTACCAGTGGCCAGCTTAACCTTAGCATGGTCGGGCTCGACGACTAGGCCGAGCTCTTTGACGAGGGATTGGGATATAAAGTCGGCAGAGGCCCCTGTGTCATAAAGGAACGCCAACACTCTCCCCAGGATGCCCACCTCGCCAATGGGTCTGTTGTCGCGGTCCTCCGCGACCAAAGCATTAAGATGAACGTACTTCTGCCCCTTTACTCCCTCACGCTCGTCACGCTTACGCTTCCAACACGTATCAGCAGTGTGACCCTTGCGCTGGCAGTACTCACAAGCAGTTTCCGACTTCTCCTTAGCCTTAGTCATCGTTGCGGAGGTCGCACTCTCTCGCTCCACACGCTGGTGCTCTCTGCGAGCCTTCTCTGCTTCCGTGGCCTGGATGAATGCCTCGGCGATCGTCTCGTCAAGCGTCTTCGCCTTCTTAGCATTCACTCGCTCCTTCAAGCGACCGTACCTGATGCCAGCAACAAAGGCATCGACGATGAGCTTCTCCGTGGGCCGAACCTTACAACAGTTACGAACTTGACGCTTATACGCCAGGGCATACGCGGCCATGTTGTCAATGAGGTTACCCTCAGAGCCGCACGACAAGTCCTTAAAGCGATCTAAAGCGTCCACCTCATCCAGAGGCTGCATCAGCTCGTCTACCATGGTGATAAAGGCCTCGTTGAGTTCAGAGGTATCGGCCGGCTCTTCATCCGGCGTTTCATTAGCGTACTCAAGGAACCCCTCAAGTTCAGGGATTCGGATCTTAAGAACCTCTAGGACCTGCGTTTCGATTAGGTCAAAGGCAACGATCGGATCGGCTTCACGGGCAGCATACTGCTCGTAGTCTTGACGGAAAGTATACCACGACTTGGTGGTGGCCTTTCGCAGGAACGGGGCGTTGTTGAGTTTTGTTTCAGGTAAATGCATGCAGTAATCACTGTGGTACCCAAACAATTGAGAGAGTGAAATTTAGAAGCAGGTTTGAGATCATTGACCAAATAAGACTGATCATTAAATGAGGTCGTCATGACAAGGCCCACGTCACGTCGCTCCAACAACTTGCCGCGATCAAGGTCAAAGCCTACGAGGTCAACAAGGCTGCAGGCTCCCCGGACAGCACACGGGCCTGGGAGAACGAAACCTACGTCCTGCTGAGATACCCGGGCAAGCCGCCGACCAAGCTACTCCCGCCTCTGCGCGGACCGCTCCGCATGGAGGGGAAGGGCGATCACCCCAACACCTACAAGGTGATGGATCTCGTGTCGAAGTGCGTCGCCACAGTCCACGCAGACCGACTCGTCACATTCCACGCCGACGGCCTCACGGAGAAGGAGCTCGAGGAAATTGCCGCCTACGAGCAAGATGAACAACCCGTGGAGGCAGCCTTAGGCCACCGTAAGAAGAAGAACGGCTCTCTGGAGCTACTGATCCGTTGGGAAGGCCTCACCCCCCGACGAGGACTCATACATCCCCTATAACCGCTACTACGACCAGCTCGAGGCTATCGACAGTTATCTCGAGCTCAATCCCGGTCTCAAGCCGATGTTTGAGAGTGCTAAGAAGAAGTTCCGCAGGAGCGGTCGCCGTTAGTCGTGCGACATGCACTGGGAGGGAAGTGTGCCCTTAACCTGCGGAATTCGTAAACAGTCTTTATTTTATTTCTGGGCCCTAGCATGGCACAGAGGCTTCGATGAAGCTTCTTGAAACTGAGCTGATTCGATTCGGTCCTGATTCTGCCCTGGACTCCCAGGGACCGATCTCCTCAAATAAAAAACCCAACACGCCAGGGTGTTACGAGTCCCTGTAGCTAGCTGCAGGTAAAACCAATGGGGGGTAGAACATTTACTGGTCGTTTGAGGCTCAAACTGATCGAATGTTCGCCCGGTTCGGGTCCAGACCGGGCCGTGCTGGTACGCACGAAGTAAACTCGTGTTTTCGAGCTTCTGTTCTTGACTTGGCGACTCCGCGCCAAAATCGAGCGACCGAATTTTGGGTCCGCGGTTCCCGCGCCGGAGTTGTGTCGGCGCATCTACGCGCCCTCTCACTCGCAGAGTACTCCTCTTCGTCGTATAGTTTCCTATAGGCTTACAGAACATCAGCACTACATCAAAAACGAACAACTGTGGTCTAGCAGTCCAAAGAATCTCGAAATACCCACCTTCTACAATGCTCGATCTGAGCGATGCTTACACCCAATCTGTGGAGTCCGCAACAATACATTTCTATTCTTTTCAAACGGTGACGTCTTACACTGCCCGACACTCGCGTTTGACGATGATGATAGGCACGAGGGCGAGTGAAACAGCTTGGATACCGCACTGGCGTCAGTCATTTGAATGACATTGAGTGCAATTTATACAGCCCTGGCTGACCAAGAACAAATGGAGAATTTATCCGGTCTATGCATCGGGTAGGCTCATTTTCCTGGAGCCCAAGTTCTCATTCGTCCCGGTCACCTCGAGCTGTTGTCATCGGAGAATTGCCACACACGAAGCTTGTCTCCAATCCTCACATCCAAATTATCATTTAGTACTTCATCACATGGCTACCAAACGACAGCTGTGTCAGCGCCTCCTCGTCGAGGTCTCCGACATCACCAGCGTGGACCATGCGAACAGCGTCGAGAGATAGCTCGGCAGCCTCCTTAATCGACATGCGACTGGGGCTGGCCACGTTGTTCTTGACACAGAGATAGGTCTGGAGGATCGACTGCTTGTACTTGGCCTTGAGTGCAGCCCGCTTGGGCTTCATCGAGGGCGTCATCAGACCGTTGTCGACAGCCCACTCCTCTGAGTCGAGCAACACAGCCCTGGGATGCTCGAACGAGCGCATCCCAGCGTTCTTACAGGCTGCGAGGAGCTCCTCGTGGACCTTCACGACGATGTCGAGGTCCCTCATTCTTGCCTCGTTTGCCACGGACTTGTCCTTGCCGAGCTCGGCCCACCATTGGTCGACCATGGTCTTGTTGGGGACGACCACGGCAACCAGGAAGCTCTCGTACCGGTTTCCGTGGATGAAGATCGATGCAACCGCGGGGCACTTGGACGCACAGACCTCCTCGATGGCAAACCCACACACGAACTCGCCCTGGGCCATCTTGAAGATGTTCCGCTTACGGTCGATGAGCTTGAGCCTGTTGCCGGGCAGCATCTCGCCGATGTCCCCTGTGTGGAACCAGCCGTCATCGTCAATCACCTCGACTGTCTTGTCGTTCGCCTTGTAGTAGCCCTTGAAGATGTTCCCGCCCTTGAGCAGCACCTCGCCGCGGGGGTTGGGGCTGTCGCTGACGAGGTAATCGAGGTCGGGCACGTCGATCAGCTTGATCTGCAGGTTGCCCTCAGGCACACCGACGTTGCCCATGTCCTGAACGTTGATCAGCTGGGCGGACGCTGTTGCAGCGGACTCGGTGAGGCCGTATCCCTCGATGAGAGGCGACCCGAAGACGACTTGTATGAACTCGTTAACCTGCACCGGCAGCGGGGCGGATCCGGTGAATATGAGACGCACCCGGCCGCCGATGACTTGCTCCGTCTTCTTGAACACGCGTTTGACGAGGAAGTTGGGCTCCTGACGGGTGTCGGACCCGAACAGCGCCCTTCGCTTGGAGCTGTACGCCGTCGAGAAGACGAAGCGTTGGAAAGCGGGCTTGGCGGCAACCTGAGCACTTACGGCGTCGAATAGGCGCGTCAGGATGCGGGGGACGGCGGGGAAGATGGTGGGCTTGAGCATGGCGACGTCGTCCATGATCTTGGCAGTGTCGCCCTGATAGAAGGCCACACCCGCGATGTTGTGGTGAGCGAGGAAGGAGATGACCCGCATGAAGATGTGGGCGTACGGAAGATACGATATGATTGTGTCAAACTCCCGGCGTGCCCTCATGTCGTCGGGCAAGAACCAGATCGTGAAGAAGGACGTCACGGCCCACATCACGTTCGCGTGGGTCAACATCACGCCCTTAGGACTGCCGGTGGTGCCAGATGTGTACACGAACGAGATGCAGTCGTCGGGAGTGACCTTTGGAGCGGGAACGGGGGTCGTCTTCCCCACCGCCAGCAGCTGAGTGAACCCGTGGGTTACAATGCCGCACATACCCTCCCGCTCGTCAGCTGGGACGGAGTCCAGTGACATCTTGACGTACTCGGGGACCGCTAGAGTGTGTTCGGCGAGGTCGGGGCGGACGGCACGGAGGAGGGCCGCGTCGTCAAGGCGGTAGTCGAAGAGGACCATGGTCTTGACAGCCTCGCAGCAGGGCTCGTCCCACAGCTGTCTGAGGAGGGGCAGGTGCTCGGCGGCCACGAGGATGGCCGTGATGTCCGAGTTGGGGACGATGTAGCGCACGTCCTCGATGCCCTGGCTGTCGTAGAGGGGTACCAGGATGAGGCCCATGCGGGCACACGCGAAGTCGGCGACAGACCACTCGATGCGGTTCTTGGACATGATGCCGACCTTATCGCCCTTCCGAAGGCCAAGGGAATGAAGACCAGAGGCGAATTGCTCCACCATCGCTAGCGAATCCTTGTAGGAAACCCACTCATATTCACCGCGGCCATCCTCTGTGAATGATCTGGTTCCAAAGCAGGCCGCTTCAGGTTCATTCCTGGCAGAGATCTCTAGGATGCTCATCACGTTATTCCATTCTGCAGGTGGATGCGCATCGGGGATTCTCTGATCGAAAATGACCTCATGCACTTCTTCAAGCTTGTTTTCACTTGGCATTGCTTGTCTTCTGTCGTTGCTCTGCCCGTTAAATCTCTCATCTCAATAAAGCGTAAATCTGATGCCATCAGGGCACGAAGCATGAAACACGGTGATGAACGAGCCATGCTGTGCCCGCCATCCATCACAAGACTGTGTTCGGCGTGTGCTCAGTTTATGGAGATGGGGTCCATGTCACTCGGCTCCCCCGGCACAGCCCGACCCCTGCAAGGCTTGGACCAGGTGCGGGTTACGCCGTGCGGCACGCACTGCCGTTTTCCGGCCGTGCTTCAGGGCGGGGTCGGCGCCGTGGGCCAATAGCAGGCTGACAAGGTCAAAGCGGTCCTTCTCTATCGCCTTGAAGAGCACAGGCGGCATACCGCTGTCAGTGAGCGCTGTTGGGGCGCCAGCGGCCAGCAGTATGCTTGCCAAGGCCGCGTCGCCTCTCGACACGGCATCTGTCAGTCGAGCGAACAAGTCCGAGTCAAGGCGGGCGCTGGCTACAGCGTGGGCTTCGTTAGACCCCTGCTTATGGGACCGCACCGCCAGGACGGCGTTATCGTCCACGGTTGGGAGGAGGGGGTCGGCCCCCGCGTCGAGGAGGAGGGTCGCGGAGACCCAATGGCCGCCCCGGGCCGCGGCCGCGAGAGCTGTGGTGCCAGAGACTGCGTTGACGTCGACCTGCACGGACCCCAGCGCCGCTCGCAGCATGGCGGGTTTCGCCACCAACGGTAGCAGCGAATCGGTCTGGAATGCGTCAGCGAGCTTGCAGCCAGCCCGCAGCAGCACCTCGAAGGCCCCGGCCTGGTCCTGCTCGAAGGCAATGAGCAGGGGGGGCCGGGCGTCCTGGTCATGCGCGACCATGAGCGCGGGGCCAAGCTCGCCGCGCAGTAGCGTTGTCAGCTCCCTGGTTGCACCGGTGCTGATGAACGCGTGCAGCAGGCCTATCTGCTCTAGCGTGTGGTCGACACCGGCCCCGACCAGGGCCAGGACCTCGGGGCTGGACCGTGCGATGCCGCTCAGCCGAGTGTAGTCTGCCCGCAGCCCCCGGTAGACGGCGGACACGGCACCCTCGCACCGGCCGGCCACGGTGCTCATCAGCCCTGACACGGTCGCCAGGGTCGCCTCGGCCGCGGCCAGGTCGCACAGGCGGAGAGAGGCGTGGAGGTCTGCAAGCCCGCACACCAGCTGCAGGAACGTACCCTCATGACCCTGCCGCAGCACCGCCTGGAACTCCCCCTGGCCCACGTCGGGCAGTACTGTGTGCAGTTTTAGGGCCGAGTCGAGTGCCGAGCCGTCCAACCCGCCCCCCATGACAGCCCGGACGGTACGGCCAGTCGCCGTGGAGTACAGCCGGATCGTCCTCCGGTCTGCGGTGGCGAGCGTCCGACCATCCGGGGAGACTAGCGCCGCCAGCACGGGGAGCGGGGGAGGTGCCGGCATGAACATGTCAGCCAGGTCAACGGAAGTCAAATCCCACCGCCGGACGGTGAAGTCTGCCGAGCAGGAGACGAGGTAGTTGCCGTCGGGTGAGAACGCCACGGCCAGGACGCCGTCCGCATGCCCCCGCAGCGTGTGGGTGCAGACGCCAGTCGCCGCGTCCCACAGCCTGACGGTGCAGTCGTCCGATCCCGTCGCAAGGGTGCAGCCGTCTGGACTGAATGCGACGCAGTGCATGACCCGCTTGGACTGAATGGTCCTGGTCTGTGCAACGGCGTGCAGGTCGCCCACCGTCCAGAGCTTCACCGCCTGGCCCTCGCTGTCGAAGGAGCCGGAGGCAAGCATCCCGCCGTCGGGGGAGAAGGCGACGCTGAACACCAGCTGGTCCGGAATGACGGCCAGACAGCCCCCCGTGATGGTGTCCCACAGCCGCACCGTGAAGTCCTCCGACCCGGACGCCAGCACGTTGTTCGGGGAGAAGGCTAGGCTCAGTACCTGCTTGGCGTGGCCCTCAAGGGTCCGGAGGGACTCCCCCGTGGACGCCCGCCACAGCCGCACCGTCCTGTCGCCCGAGCAAGACGCAATAATCGAACCGTCGGGCGAGAAGGCGACGCCCCAGACGCTGCTGGAGTGCCCCTCCATCACCCGGATGCAGCGACCGGTGCTGATCTCCCAGAGGCGGGCGGTATTGTCGATCGAGCCACTGGCCAGAAGACGGCCGTCAGGGGAGAACGAGCATGACAGGACGGCCTTCAGATGTCCGACAAATGTCTTAATACAGTCGCTGCTGAGCAAATCCCATAGCTTAAGGGTCTTGTCGAATGAACTGGTGGCGAAAACGAGCTCCGTCGGTGAGAACACGGCGGATGTGACAGATGCCGTGTGCTCGGCCGCTTCTACGCGCTGCATTGTTCCAGTAACCTTATCAACAATGTCCATGGTCCCGTCATCGTTGATAATGGCCGTCGGAGGGGAGCTCATTTCCATTGCTGGGCCGACTGACCCGAGTCGACAGGGTCTGCGGACATTGCCGGTGTGACATCGCTGCTAGACGCCCTCTGGTGTGGCAGGGACTCATCGGGCCGATTCTGTGCAATTTCGTCAACCCCTGTCAGTCACGCCAGTGTGAGGACATGTGAACATTCGTCCCACGGGCACCAACCCAAGCGTAGCAATGGGGATGCCAGATGAGTTGTCTTCCCGCCCCTAACAACTTCAACGAGGCTTGCCAAAGGGACGTTGGTGGCGATGCACCGCGGCAAATCCAGCGCAGAAGCTGTAAGAGACGCTCTTATCTCTGTCTACGGCGCTTCAACGGCTGTAACTGCCTCAATCCCCGGGGACGTGCCCTCCCTGCTCAGCCACGCCTTTTCGCGGCACTTCCAGCAAAGCATGCCTTCAATACGCACTATTGAGCATACCTCGGCATCGTCTAGCGCTTCGTTCGAATCTCTCATCGCCGCGCTCTCTGAGATCCCCCCTCTCGAACCAGCCGCCCAGGTCCTCCTCGACCGCGCCCGCTCGATCCTCACCAGCGGTCCCCCGCTGTCCATGAACGTCGAGCTCGCAGATGGTGAGGATTTGCCAGTCGCGCTGCACACGCTGCTGCCGGGGACGCTGTGGGCCATCCTCATGACTGGCGCGGGCCCCAGCCCCCTCGCCCACCCGGTGTGGTGGCTGTGCCGCAAGTTTTCCCACGTGTCAACTGTCGCAGGTCGAGAGGAGGACTGTTGCAGCCACTGCGGCACCGACTTCGCCCTATACTGCGGGAGAGTCATGACACGCGGGGCTAACCGGGTCGGGCAGACGGGCCACTCCGCGTGCCCTGTGGTCAGTGGCTATCGCCATGTCCGTGTCCCGCCCACCCGCACCCTCACCGTCCACTGCGGCAACGACGAGCCCTCCTGCTTTGTCCCGTCCGCCCGGGGCCTGTACGCGTGGGGGCCGACTGACTGCGGCCGACTGGCCCGGGACGACCGTGTCCGGTGGGCTGCACCGTTCCGTGTGACATTCCTTAACGCCCCTGCCGTCGGCCGCTACGAGACCGGCCTTCCGCCCTGGACGAAGGACCGCTTGGTGCTGGGACTATGGGCCTCGGAGTGCTTCCAGGTCTTCTTGCTGTCGCCACTTGGCCTCTTAGCAACGGGGGAGAACTACTGCGGCCAACTGGGCCTGGACAGCAGTGTGGTTATCGCAGAGGGCTTCGAACTTGTCCCCTCAGTCCCCCGCCCAGCCCAGCTGCTTGCCGTGGACATCGTGCTCAGCGCAGAGCAGACGTTGCTCCTGCTTCCTGGAGCAGTGGCGCTCTATGCGGGGGTTCTGGGCGATCAGCAGGACGGGAGGCCGGGGCACCCCCAGCCAGGCGGGTTCCATCGGGTGCCGTTCCCGGTGTCGGACGCGCTGCCTCTGGGCGATACTGTGGTCTACCTCTCTGAGGGCCGGCCCGTGGTGTGCGGCACCCCTCTGCTGGGCCCCGGGTCGGGGGGGCTGAGGGAGCTCCCCTTCCCTTGGCCTGTCGACCGCATGACCGTGTGCTCGTACCGGACCAGGCGGCTGCTGCTCGCCCGGGACTCCTCAGGCCAGTGGCACGCGTTGAGGGAGCCCAGCCCCCAAGGGGCATGGCCGATCGAGTGGTGTCCCGCGGACGTCAAAGAAGACCAACGCCGCGGGCCTGCTGAGGTGACGCTGTCGTGGTCATCGTGTGGGGCCGAGGGCGTCGCGGTCAGTCGGCTGTGGCATCTTGACCCCAGTAGGACGCATGTCGGGGAGACCAGCTTCATGGCGCACCGTGAAGAGGGGTGATCTTCACTGGTCGCGATCTCGATGTTTCACTTTTTTACCCGGATGTTTGCAAGTATGCCCCTCGCCGTGACTGAATAGTGCGTGCCATTGAGAGTGTCGGCCGCAGCATTCTGTGAAAGTGCGCAATCTGCAGTTTAAATCACAACGGAGATAAGCTTTTTATAGACCCTAGCCAACCTCTGTCGGCATAGGGCAGTGATAACAAGGGCTGGTGTGGAGCTTATGTCTGAACATTTGCTGGACGATTTCGCGGCACTTCGATTTCATCGCTGGTACACAGTCAGAGTTTCGCACACAGAAAAGATCACCGATGGATGGCTTTGGCTCGTTCAAAATGGATCTCAGTCTGTTGCCAAACACAGTAGACGAAATTGACCCGAATTTGAGGTGGGGAACACACGTTTCTCCTCGCCTTGATCATCCCAGTGTAATGCAGCCACAAGTTGGGATT
Source organism: Carpediemonas membranifera (assembly GCA_019828565.1). Lineage (NCBI taxonomy): Eukaryota > Fornicata > Carpediemonas > Carpediemonas membranifera. The sequence goes on along the minus strand of JAHDYR010000038.1, from coordinate 1,193,672 downwards.
GACCAGATAGAACAGGTAACAGAAGCAAACTGGGAGCAGTATCTCGTCTCTTCTGATGCTGGCAAGGAGCTTTACGTCAACGTCGTCCCCGAGGGTTGTTCGGAAGATGAAATGAGCCAGTTCTTCCGTCAGTTTGATGGTTTCAGCGGCTTCCGCATGATGCGGCATAGAGACCCGACACCTGGATCGCCAGCCAATTTCGCATTCGTCTCGTTCGTCTCGAAGATGGATGCACAGAACGCCCTTCTCCGAGTGCGCCACACGCCCTTCAACGGCACGCCCCTCTTCTGCACGCTGTCTGTCATGAAGAACAAGCTCTACGTTGGCAACCTCCCCCACCGATGGAGCCGCGACCGGGTTGGATCAGCGTTTGTCCGCCTGGCCCCGTTCAGCCTGACCCGCCTCGACTTCCTGACCCAGCCGGACAACCCAGAGCTCAACCGCGGCTACATCTTCCTCGAGTTCAAGGACCACAGTAGTGCGGCGGAGATACTCAAGCTCATCCAGTCCCGGACCATCGACTTTGACGGCAGATTCCCCGTCGCGAGGTGGGCTCAGAGCGTGTCGGGCAAGAAGCCTGTCAATCTGTCCCCTCGCGTAGTTGGTCCTGCTCCTGGCTTGGGCGGCCTGGCCGTGCCTTCGATGATGGGCGCCTCGGTGCCCAACCTGGACTTCTCCCTGGCTAACGCTGGGAACAACTACGACGGGTTCGGGGCCCCCTCGCCGCGCTTTGTGGCAAGCTATGACACGTCCGTGTTTCGAACGACGCCCCGCGGGGAGTATTGAGAGTGATTGACAGTCATTTTACACCGATAAACGGAGAGCTGATGGGTTTACTACACGTCTGCGGGCTCATCCCCTCCATTCTAGGTTCATTCGGCGGAACATCGGCCATGGGAGCACAGTGAGCTGCGTGAGGTGCATGTTGCGGGAACAAACGACAAAGTCCACGGCCCCGAAGCCTAGGATGATGTACACGGTCATCATGAAGTCCTGGCGGTGGTATCCGACTGCGAGGCCGACAACAAGGGCCACGACCATAATCAGGCGGCTAATCCAGTAGGAAAGCCGCTGTCCCTTGTAATCTATGCTAAAATCAACGTATTTCTTGAGGTTATCGAGCATATGCGTGGTTTCGGCTCGTGCTATCGCCAACTGTGCCCGAGTTTTCTCAGCATGACTCCGCCTTCATACTCGCTTAAAAAGCGATACCAGTGGTAGTTAGCAAGGCCCGACTTCGCTTCTCTCGCCCCGTTCCTGGTTTTGTGGCGGCATGACAAGGTCGCACGCCACCCAACCTCAAGATCATTGTCCGGTAGTGCCGCAGTTCCAGAGGAACAGCAGTCACCGCCGCGGGCTCTGTTAATTGAACAAGGAGTTTTCCGCACGTTAAGGCACTTTCGTTCTTGCGATCTTTCGTGCGAACTCGGCAATGGTATGAGCAATGTCGACTTCCGACACGTCTACAAAGACGCAAGACACGTCATTGCCATTTCAAACGTTTCACCCGTCCTTCGATCCCACGACGAGCGTGCTTTTCCTCATCGTGGACGATGACCCTGTCGTTCGCAGAAGAATGCGCTTCCTTGTCAACAAGTTCAAGCAGGAAACCGATGCAATACTCGATGTGGACGATGGGCTTGTTGCTGCCGAGATTGTGAAGGCTATCGGCGGCCATCTCCGCGTGTGCATCTTCCTCGACGTCCAAATGCCCATTTTCGACGCCCGCCGCTTCCTTCGCCTCATGCGCGAGGATGTCCCGAACACGTTCGTCGTGGCGATGTCCGCGGACAGGGTCCACATCCACTCGCACGCCTTCCTCCTCAAGCGCCAGATCGTCTCCTCCGCCATCAAGTCGACCATCTGGGAGGCCCGGCACTATCTCAGCGAGCACTACCAGCCAGTGCAGTCCCAGAAGTCCTCGCTGGTTGCAAAGCTCATGGACAGGCTCGAGATGATCGAACTGCTGCGGCCCCCGGAGATCGAGGAGCCACTCGCAGCATTCAACGACACTGTGACGCGCGGCCAGCTGCTGTTTGGCAGTGGTGCCCACTCCCAGCTGTCTCGGTGGGACTTTGACATCACCTCGGTGGCCAGCAGGGACCTCGCGGCCATCCCGGTCTGTATCATGGTCGAGACAGGGCTGTTCGACCACTCCCAGGACATCTTCGTGCCCCGCCGAGCCTTCTACCGCATGGTCCGGCTGCTGGAGACCCAGGGCTACCGCCGGAACCACTACCACAACTTCCGCCACGCCGTCGATGTCATGCAGGCGTGCTACGCCTTCGTGACCGACCCAGCCGTCCCCCCGGGCATGTTCACCCGTACTGACATGCTCGTGCTGTTCGTGGCGGCTCTCAGCCACGACGTCGGGCACGTCGGGCAGACCAACGTCCAGCTGACGGCGAGCGGCAACATCCTAGCGATGATCTACTCGTCCAGTGTGCTGGAGTCCTTCCACTGCTCGTACTTCATGCGCATCCAGAACAACAACGCCTACGCGCTCTTCCACCATCTCCCGCACGAGTTAAAGTGCGACATCCTCCGCCGCATCGTATCCCTCATCCTGTGCACGGACATGGCGTACCACGGCACCATCCTGCAGACCGCCCGGGACCGGGTAGCGGGTCGGGTCGCCCCCTCGGAGGCCATCGCCCTCATCCCGGCGTTCCGAACCCACAGGTACCGCGTCAAGTCCGCCACGACGCCCCGGCCGTCGTCTATCCGGCGGGGGTCTGAGCAGACGTCCGGCAGCGGGGCGTCGAACGAGGACGCCGTCCACGGCCCCCTATCGGTGGGGTCCCTCGACGACGACGCGTCCTCGGCCGAGCGCCGCATGAGTGTCATATCACTGGACTCCCGCACGGACGAGGGCTCGGACGTGGAGTTCGACGGCCCGACGGACCTGGCCCTCTCGGACGCCGACAGCGACACCGTGTGGCCCGCATGGAGCCTCGACTACCCCGAGGACAGGCTGCTGCTGCTCGTGCTCATCCTCAAGGCCGCGGACATCTCGAACAGCGTGCGGGCGGGGCATGTGGCGAGCTACTGGTCCGGCATGATCGCCGCCGAGGCCGGGCTGAAGGACATCGCCCAGTGCCGCAAGCTGACGCTGAGCTTCATGGTGGACTTCGTGCGGGGGCTGTATGTCGAGCTGCGGGACATGGGCGTCGTGTCCCAGTCCGTCCTCGACCGGCTCAATGCCAACATCCAGCGGCAGCGGACCGCTCACACACGGCGTCTGAGCGTCGGCCGAGTCGCTGCGACACCGTAAGTAGATTAGCATTTAGACAGGGCATAAAACCACTTAGGAAGATATTATTTTCTGATATATGTGAATACTGACGCGGGCTCCACCGCGCTCTTGCTCCAGGCCGCCACGTGGTCCCCGTCCGCTGCCACGGAAGAGCCGAACATCGCACGGTGCTCGCTCGTTGGCCCCCGTGCCTTGTCGTCCATGCGATATGCCCCGGGCTGGCCGGTGAAGAGGTACAGCGCTCCGGCCATGCCGCCCTCCGTCGGGGCACCAACCACGACGCTGCTGCGGGAAACCGCGATCGAGAACCCGAAGGCGTCTGGGTCGGTCCCCTCTGCCGCGCCTGTAAGCAGCTGCGCTTGCTCCCACCGCGTCCCGGCGAGAGTGAAGACGGTGACCGAGCCCCGTGCCGTCGTGACGCTGCCGGGCATCGAGACGACGATCGTTGCCCCGACCATGTCGACAGCGTACCCGAATCTCCCCCCTGTCGCCGGGACTCCAGGCGTCAGCACCTGCCGCATGCCCCAGCACCCGGCGTGCCGCTCGAAGACCTTGGCCGACCCGCTGCAGAGGAGGCCGTAGTGGGCGGTACACCAGGACCCAACGACGGCCACGTCGCCCTCCACGGCCACGGAGAACCCGAAGTGGTCGCCCGGTCCCGACCAGCTGTCGGCGAGGACGGCCGTCTCGGTCCAGGTCCCGGCCCAGTCGTAGACCATCGCCACGCCACGAGAGGAGTTGTACCCGTACGCCCCGACGACGAGAGTGTTTCCACTGAGGTCGACGTCGTACCCGAAGAAGGAATGGCGCGGCAGGGAGGGTGCCAGCGTCCCCGCCTGCGCCCACGTCAGCCCACCGCGGGTCAGCGCAAACATGTCCACCACTCCCGTGTAGTAGTCGGCGTTGGGCTGACCGATGGCGAGCCAGTCGTCAGTGGCAGCGATCCCGTGGCCAAAGTAGCCGCCAAGCTCGGACTGGGCCGGGACGATTGTGGAAGCAATATCCCACATAGGACCTACTCGTTCAAGTATAAAGACTGCTCCGCTGTCGTCTATCATTCCGGGGGCACCGATGTAGGCGACGTTTCGGCGAATAACGATAGAACTGCCGAATTGGTCACCGATGTGGCCATCCGGCAACGTGATCTCATCCATGAGCTGCAGTTTCCCATTTGACGCAATAATGCAGCATGCCAGGGCAAGCAGCAGCAATGATGTCTTTCTTGCCATCACGGAAGGCGGCCAATCGACCGAGCTTGACTCCACCTCACAGGTGAGAAAGAGGCGGGGTACAGGTGCAGTTCAGCACAGTGGCGCTGCTAGGACCCGATGCTGAAGGGTTTCTCGGCTGAGTCGAACACAAGCAGGGGGCGAGCACAGCTGATGCATCCATATGTTGGCGCTGCGGAGGAGGCCACCAGTGCGCTCACCAGTATCATGGGTGAGCGAGCTTTTAATTCGGAAGACAGGAAAATTCGGGAGAAATTCTGTGGTGGGGACGGAGATAGGCTAGAGATCGATGGTCTCCAGGCTGAGCAACGCCCCTTCCTCCATCGCGTATACTTCTCGCTTGTCGGAGAGTCGCCTGAGTTTCATTGCCCGGACTGAGTGAGATGATGAAGCAGGGGGGGACGAACAGCCGCGGTCAATGGTGTCGGCGGGCTTCAGCCACCGCGCCTTCCGAATGGGCTGGCCCGGGCTGACAGACATGGCAGGACGTTTGCGGGCGGGGCGGTTGCTCCCCGGGGCCCGGGAGCGGATGACCTCTGTGGCCTCTGGGGCCGAATCGAACCCGTCACAGGTTTCAGGTCCTGAACGATGGTTCGACAGCGCACTGTCAATCTACATAAACACGTGGTTTCTGGACAAACGAAGGCGCTGATAAGGCTTCGTGCCTTGCAAACTTCATTTGACTGTGGCAGCTCAGTTTCATTATCTGGCGCAACAGTTGAAGCTTTTGATGAGATGGAAACGGATGAATCGCTTTCCGTGCAACTGAGCTGTTGCAATTCCCCGTTGGGCATGCCTTCTGATGAAATCGAGAGAATCTTTTCCAAGTATGAGTAATTCAACGCCATCCGCCATTGCTGAGCCCTTCCTCCAGGATATGGTCCGCTCCATTCACGCCTGCAACCACACGACCCACCAGGACATCTCTTTCTGCAGTAGAAAGATCTACTCCGCCGTCGACTAAGCCCCCCCCGTGATCACCCCTTGCCCTTTATGTGAGTCGAACAATAGTAATATATCGTTCAAACGCAGTCTGCCCGAGTAGCATGTGAAATCTAATGCCGCACGGGCAATGATGCGTGCCCGCGCATTGACTCCCCCAGTCGGTACTGGATGATGTGAGGCCTGTTCATGGAGCTGGGTGGGTGCATCAGCTCTGGTGTTCTCATGTGCCGCAGCCTTGTGCAGCTTTTGTCAGGAACGAAGACTGCAAGAAAGAGACGATATGGACTTTAGCAATGCACTATTGAATGATAACACAGTAATGAGAGCCACAGTAGCAAAGCTTATCGTTTGTTCCGCCCATACCACATTTTATTCCGAGCGACAGAGACGATCTGGCCTCTACCGTCGAAATAACGGATGCTAAGCTTCGAGATGCATACAAAACGCATGAAACGCAAGAAAGTGCGCTTCTTGATTCCCAACAGACCGTGAACGCTCTTTTTGACGTTGCTGGATCGCTCACTGGCGGCTTTGGAGCGACGTGGGACTCTGTGTGGGGCACGACGGACTGCATGGTACATGCCATGGATAGGATCAGTGACGCGGTCGATGCCCATGGCGAGAAGAGTGGGGAGCTGCGTGAGTTTGCCAAGAGAATGCAGCTCGAACACGATGCCGAGCTGGCGGCGGTGCGGGCGAAGCTTTGGGCCCTCGCATGCCGCATAAGAGCTGCACTGTGCGATGCGGAGTGCGGCAACAGTGACCGCATGGTGGTCCTCGAGGCGCAGGTGCAGGAGGAGGCCGCGGGGCACGAGCAGACGACGCTGACTCTCCACAAGACTGAGCAGGTGCTCGAGGAAACGAGAAGCACGCTAGAAGAGCTACAAACTGACCTTATGACGCTTCGTGCGGATGTTGCGGAACGCGATAGGGCGCATGAGTGTCTTGCGCGCGCCGTGGCCAGCTGGCGCGACCGGCTCGGACTAGGGCCGGACGGCAAGGAGTCCGGCCACATGGCTGTGGACGCGCTCATGGCCGAGACAGCCGTGCGGGAGGCGAGGGCGACCAGTGCTCTCGAGGCGGAGCAGGCCCGGGTCGAGGAGACGGCCAGGGAGCTGGCGTCTGTCGTGGACGGTGCTCAGGCGCGGTTGGATACAGTTACATCTATTACCGCCTCTATTGCTCTTTCAGCCCGAGATCGTCCAGTGCTTCTGATGCCCCCGGCTCCAGCGGGCCCGGATGTTGATCGGAGCCGGGTAGGGGCTGTGTTCGGGCGCATGGTGGCGGAATACGCTAAACTGCACCGAGAGCATGCAGAACTGATGCAGCAGCATGCTGAGCTGCAGACGGAGACGGCCGCCGTCGAGGCCACGCTATCGAGTGACTTCGGGGAGCTCGCTGCAACCGCCCGGGGCCAAGCTGAGCGGATTGCCGAGCTGGAGGCCTCCAATGCCACGTTGGTGTCCCGGCTTGCCGCGGCCGACCTCGCCATCGGGGCCCTGTCCGAGGTCGCCGCAGCCGAGCTGGATCGAGCTCTTGTCCACATCGAGGGGCTCAGCGGCGGGCTGGTCGGGATCTCTGGGGACGCGGCGAGGGTCGCGGACGCATGCTCAGCCGTGCAAGCCCTGAGCCCACCGCCCGCCGGGGCCCCGCTGCCGCCCGCCCCGGTGCCGGCCCTAGTGGGGGAGTGGCTGGCGGTGGAGGCAGTCAGGGTCGAGCTGGGCCGGCAGCTGGCGGTGCTGACCGACGAGGACGGCTACGTCGCCACAATCTCGGCCACGCTTACGGGCGAGGAGCAGACAAACCGACGGCTCCACGGGCTCGTCGCCGACCTCCGGGATACCGTCCACAACTACGGCGCGGCCGTCGAGGGACTGGTCGACACGGCGCGACACATCGGTCCGGCCATCGATATCGGTCCCATAGAGCTCAGGGCGGTTCGGGAGAAGCTCGAGGGCGTCGCTCGTCAGGCCCGCGGGACCGTTGTTGCGGCGACGGACGCTGGGGGCGCACTGATGGACATGACTGCAGCCAGCGTGACCGTCGACCGCATATCCACCGCCTTGCACGCAATACCACTACCTGATGCCGAGGCAGTCAGGGCCTACATCGACGGCCTCGTGGCAGACATGGATCTCGAGCGCCGTGCCCTTGTCGACAAGATGGCCGCGCTAGTCTGTGCCGCCTCCGACCACGTGGCGGACCTCGCCGACCGCATAGCCGTGCGGGACTCGGCAATCGATGACCTGAACGCCGAGGTCAAGGCCAGAGAGCAGCGGATAGCGGCGCTAGAGGAGGAGAAGATGGGGCTCGGTTCCATCGTCGACCGGAAGGACGATGCTATCGAGGACCTCTCCCACAGGCTCACTACGGCCACAGATGAACTTGACCGCGCCCAGGAGCGGGGCGACTGCCTGGAGAATGCCGTGCGGGTGCTGAGGGACCGCGTAGTGGCGGTGGTAGAAATTGACCCTGCCCTGGTGGACACCCAGCTCGACCTCCTGTCGGACCCGGCCCGGCCCGATGAGCATGCGCTGGCATCAGACGCCATAGAGCGGTTCACTAACGCGCACAACGTCCACATTGCTGAGCTGGAGGCCGAGCTGGACGGGCTGAAGGAATCGATCTCGACGCTGCGGGACGACCTCGACGACGCATACGACGAGAACCGGCGGCAGGCGGAGGAGCTGGATGCCGCCGACCGGGGCCAGGACCAGCGGCTGCGGGAGAAGGATGCGATGCTGAAGGCGGCGGAGGAGCGCGAGAAGGTTGCAAACAGGACGGTTGAAGCTCAGCAGGTCGAGATCAGCGAGCACGAGGCCGCCATCGCGCGGCTGGAGGCCGAGATGGCGGACATGGAGCGGCCCCGGGGCCCCGATGAGGCCTTTGCCGAGCTGGACGGGCTGACGGACTCCGTGGCCCACATGAAGTCCACCCTGTCGAGAGTCGGCGCAGAGTACGACACCTTCAAGGACACACTCACCGCCATCCAGGACAGGGCCCGAGTGACACAGGCCGGGTGGGATGCCCGGGCGAGTGAGCTCAGGGGCGATCTCGAGGAGACGATGAAAGCGGTACGGACGGCGACGCTGGGGTCCACGGGCCCGGTCGCGGATAGTAGCGGGGCGATAGAGTCGCTGCAGCAGGAGGTGAAGGAGCAGAGGCTGCTCGTGTCGACCCTCAGAACCACGATCAAGACCCTCGAGAGCGACCTGGAAATTGCCAGGGCCTCGCTGAACACCATCCGAGCCGAGAGCACGAAGCAATCGATCGCCCACGAGGCCGAGGATCGTGAGATCAAGCAGAAGTTGGCCGAGATCAAGAGCCCCGCCCAGTCGCCCACTGCTGAGGGGGGCAGCACAGCGTCCAGCCCACGCGGGGGGGCGCAGCGGAGCAAGGGCTGGAGCATCATCCAGCGGCAGCTTGATAAGAAACGGTCGTCGTCGCTCTCCTCGACTGCTCAGGTCGGCCCTTGGGGGTAAATCAAAATTGTCGGCAGCATTATTGACGCCATCAGTCCCTACGAATTCAGCTACTTTTTTGTGCGGCGCTAGCTACAGGGACTCGTAACACCCTGGCGTGTTGGGTTTTTTAATTTGAGTGGATCAGTCCCTAGGAGTCCCGGGCAGAATCAAATCCTGTGGAATACCGGGTCCCTTTTGGCTCAATGGTTCGACATCACAGTCCGAATCGAATCAGCTCAGTTTCAAGAAGCCTTGATAGCAGCTCGACATGGCGCGACATCGTCAGGAAGGTTACCTCGGGTAACGGGCCCGGAGTGGAGGGCTGTCATGGGTCTCACCCAGAGTTACACAGTTTATACGTTTATATGTTGATATTGGATAGTCAAGGAGTTTCTACTCGACACCATTGTGTCGATTCTTCTCCTCGATATAAAGGTTTCGTCAAACGAACCACAATACTAGTATTCAACGTTTTGATGACGTCCTGCAACAGTATGCCCATGCTAAAGAAAACGACCATTGAGTCGTTGGTCCGGTTCGCGGAGGACTTGTCCGAGTACCGGGCCAGAGGCGGCGATGGCAACGTTGCCGACATGTTTGACACCGAAGTACAAAGATACGCAGACGCCCTCGGTTATAATCTCTTCGCCAAGACCTCTGAAGCCACACCCTTGGCCGAGGTCGCGGTTCCAATGAACGCTGAAGGTTCGCCAGGTTCTCCAGTAGCCGGAACACCCAAGAATGACGAGCAACTCCCCCATCAGTCCCTCATCCTTACCGCTACCGTCCGCAAGACGCACAAGCGCAAGCGCAAGGCCAAGCGTCTCGCGAAAGACGACCGCGTCCTCAAGCGGCTGGGTAGAGCCCTGCAGCCATCCCGTTTCTCTGCCCGCCTCGACTTGTTCCGACTCTCCATTTCGTCCTTCACCCCGCAGGAGGTGGTTCGAGTGAACCGACGTGTCATAAGGCATCCACGTCCGCAGTTTATGTAAATGTTCCAATCTCTTCGCCCCGGCACAGTGATCACTTTCCGAAATGAATAATTGGATTCCGCCATCACTATCGGACTTCTCTAGAGAGTCCGTTCGCGCGTTCAAACGCGCCCTCACGTTCGCGCAGAAGCATGCTCCTACCACAACCGTCATAACGGCTTACGAGTGCCTCACCGAGGATCAAGTCAGTCATGTCCGATTTGTCCGCAACGTCGACGTCGAAGCACTCAACGACGCAGAACTTCTCGCCGAAATCACCGCTCTTTCTTTCCCGAGAACCCTTGAGAAAACCATCCAAGAAATCCGGGCCCTCACGCAGGACCGAACCAAGTCCACGATCGAGGCCGTATCTCGTCTCATGGCTGAGACCGAGGAGCTGCGCTCCCACGCCCATGCCCTTCTCAACGCCGAGCTCGGCGCCAAGCCAGAGCCCGAGCCCGCCGAGGTGGATGAAGACGAGGCCGCCCTCAGCAAGGTCATCACCCAGAAGCCAGACAGCACGCCGAGTGAGCAGGACACCCCGAGAAAAGCCAGCCCCACCCGCGGACTCGATAAGATCATCGCCAAAGCTTTTATCGCCGCCCTTCGCCCGGTCTCACTTGCCAACCGTATTCAGCAAAAGTGGGACCTCTCTGGCGCCCGGGACATCGATAGCTTATTTGTGCACACGCGCGAGCTCATACTGCACGCCATTGACGCCCGTGAAGTCCTCGGAAGCGTGATTCAAGACATATCCATCACATCCTCCAGCACGAGCTCCATCACGAGCTCCAGCACTGGCCCGAAACATAGCCAGAACGCCAACACCAGATCCCGCCGCGAGCGCCGGCGCCCTCCTCCATACGCGTGCTCCTGTGGAGGCATGCACTGGAAGGCTGATTGCCCGCACCGCGGCAGCACGCCCGGACAGCCCCAGGCTACCAAAGGCCACCCCGCCGCGGCCCGCGACGCCAGACCGGCACCTCAGCCGCAACGCCAGCCCCAAGCGGCCAACAAACCGGCTCAGCCACAGCCGGCACCAGCTGCTCAGAAGCAGCAGCAACAGTCATCCCAGCAGCCACAGCCTCGCCCCGACGAGAGACGCGCTGGGAACATGGTGCTCCGGGACAGATCCAAGCTGATCAACTCTCGTCCAGGAGTCCACGAAGTCGAAGTCGCACACAATGCTTGTGATGATGCCTTTATCGAAGAAGTTGCCGCTTCAACTGCATTCTCAGTTAAGGGAGCTGTGAATGACCAAGAACAGGTGATATTGATCGATAGCGGCTCCGCAATCACGATCATCTCCACAACCTCCGTTAAGACGCTCCAACTCGTCACACATGAGCTTGAAAAGCCATTTACTGTTCAGTCCGTTACCAATGAGCCCATCCTCATCACTCACTACGTCCAAGCGCGGATCACGTTGCCCAGCACATCTGGAAACGTCATCGTCGATCTCATCCTCTACATCATGACGCGCGCCACTGAACGTGTGCTCATTGGATGCGACGTGCTTCGCGCGCTCGGTTATCTCTCTGAGAGTGGCCTCCACATCCCACTTCTTCCGGATTCACGCCCGGAGGACGCCACCGATGGCCTCCCCACTCCACAAGTACCTCGACGCCCCCGTCGAGGCCGTCTCCTCAAGCGAGTTTCACACCGACGCGTGTGAGATACACGAGCTCTCCACCAAGGCCCAGACCGACGAGCTACATTCGATCCTCCGTCGGTTCGATCACCTATTCGACCCCGTCATAAGCAAACAGCCGTGCTCGTTTGCCCCTATGCGCATCCCGCTTTACGACAACGCCCCTCCGATCCGTCTTCGCCCGCGCAACCTACACCCGAAGAAGCTGGAGTGGCTGTTGCCATACGTCGAGCGCCTGCGCCAGGACGAGATCACACAGCCCTCTGAGGGGCCTTACGCAAGCCCCATCGTCCTGGTCGCAAAGGGCGACGCCTACCGTCTCTGTATCGACTACGGCCGCCTCAACTCTTGGACAGTACCCGACCGGCACCCGATCCCCAACATGCGAGAACTCCTCAACCTCGCGTCGGGCTGCACACGCTTTGCGACGCTAGACCTGACGTCGGGCTACTGGCAGGTGGCCATGCACCCAGACGACGTGCCTAAGACGGCCTTCACCGCCCCGGGCGTCTACGAGGAATTCCTCAGGATGCCGTTCGGCCTTTGCAACGCGCCTTCTCACTTCCAGCGGGAGATCGAAGGCATGCTCGCCCCACTGTTGTACAAGGGCGCCAACCCCTACATCGACGACATATTCATCTACGCCCGTGACGATGACTCCTTCCTACGCATTCTCCGCGACCTGCTCACACGCGCGGACGCTGCAGGCGTTCAGTTCAGCGCCAAGAAGGGAGTCTTCGGCACCACCAGCGCCAAGATTGTCGGCTTTACGGTCGACCAGGCCGGAGTACACGTCGACCCAGCCAGGACCCAAGCCCTACGCGATCTACCTGCACCCACCAACGTCCACGAGCTTCGCGTAGTCCTCGGACAGTTCCAGTACCTCGCATCATTCGTTCCCCATACACGACACGAGTACATGAGACCTCTCAACGATCTTCTGCAAAAAGGACCGTCTGTGGGAATGGACAGCGGAGCACGACGCCGCTTTCGACGGCCTGAAGACCCTGTTCACTGACGATCTCTTTATCGCACATCCGGACGCCGACGCCGACTGGACGCTCGAGACAGACGCTAGCAACATCGGAGCAGGCGGCGTACTATGGCAGACAAAGGACGATAAGACACAGGTCCTCGCCTACTTCTCTCACACATTCACGTCAACCCAGTCGCGCTGGGCCACGTGTGAGCAGGAGCTATTTGCCATTGTCTTTTGCCTTACACACCCGACCCTGTCACCCCTCCTACGCCTGAAGAGGTTCCTCCTACGGACCGACCACCGTAATCTTATTTACATGATCGCCAAGTCATCCGAGAACGACAAGATCAACCGGTGGAGACTGACATTAGCAGACTACAAGTTCGATGTCGAGCACGTTCCCGGCCTACAGAACGCAGTCGCAGACGCGCTGAGCCGCTGCGGTCACTCGACCTCGCCCACTGTCGCAGCCATCACGACTGACTCCCGCTACCATGACACACTCATCAAACACCAGACAGACGACTCTACCGTCTCCAAGCTGACCGTAGACAGCGACGGTCTTCGCCGCAAGGACGGCCTCGTCGTCATCCCTACTTCAACCGTGTGCAGACCCCTCCGAAAGGAGCTGATACAGATCGCCCACAGAGGACACCACGGCGCCAAGGCTACCATCGAACGCCTGAGAGCAGACGGCTATACCTGGACAGGCTGCACAGCAGATGTCGAGGAGTTCATCGCCTCATGTGACGAGTGCCAGAAAGCTCGCCTACGCAACTTCGCCGAGGCAGAGCTCCGCACAACAGCAGTGTACAAACCGTTCCACACTGTCGCAGTGGATACTATTGGTCCAATCCCGGCAGACGCAGTCGGCTCCAGATACATCACAGTTATGGTCGATATGTTTACTCGCTACACTGAGTTGGCCGCGACGGACGAGAACACAGCTGATGCAGCGTCAGAGGCCCTCTGGCGCCAGGTGATTACCCGTCATGGGACTCCCCTGTTCATCAAGTCCGACAACGGGCCTGAGTTCACCGGCAACGTCGTCAAGGCCCTGCTCGAAAGCGCGGACATCACCCAGCAATTCACCCTCCCCTACCACCCTCAGTCGAATGGGCTGGTAGAGCGTCGTAACGCGGAGGTCATGAAGCATCTTCGCTGTTTGATCCTCCAATTCGACAAGTTCTCCCGTTGGAGCGACCTCCTTCCGGTAGTTCAGCTGCTGCTGAACACAACCACCTGCAGCGCCACTGGGGTCACACCCCACGCCATGCTGTATGGAGACCAACTCGACCCCAGCTCCACAGTCGCTAGAATCCTCCGACCGAGCGACAATGACTCGCCCCTTGCCTCAGCCTCAGCCTACATCACTTTACTTCGAGCCCACCTCTCCAAGTTGACCTCTAGGGCGGCCGAGAAGCAGCGCGAGACTGTAGACAAGCGCCTCGCCAAGGCCAACGCCGACCGCCAGCCGACTAGCTTCAAGGAAGGCGACCTCGTCCTGCTCAACCGGACGAAGACCCCAAAGCTGCATGGCTTCGCCGGCCCGTTCAAGATTCTCGCCATCAAGGACAACAACACCCTTCAGCTGGTCGACCTTTTCGAGAGCGCCCCCTTCATGGCTCACGTAGACCAGGTCCTTCCTTTCAACACCAAGTCGGGGCTCAGCCGCCTGAAGAACCTCGCCGCCTCCGACGAGCAGACGTACGTCGTGCAAGGCATCGAGAAGCACCGTCGCCGCAACGGCACACTGCAGCTCCTCGTCTGCTGGGAGGGCGACTACGATCCCACATGGGAACCCGCTGACGGGCTCCGCCACGTCACTGCGGCACGTGACTACCTCAAGTCCCACAAGCTCAAGCTTAAGGGGGGTAGGATGTCATAAGGCATCCACGTCCGCAGTTTATGTAAATGTTCCAATCTCTTCGCCCCGGCACAGACGGTTCAGAACCCTCATCTCCCTTCCAGGGGCTAGACTCTGAGGTCCTCTGCGACACATACACGCGTTGCTTTAAGCTGCCCGATAACTCACGCATCCAGTACAAGGTTAAGGATCTCACCGAAGGCTTCTCCCTCGAACAGGCTATTGTGGCGACAACAGTATTTACACATAACCTGCGAAGCAGGGGTGAGTGTGCCCGTAGTTATAAATAGCAATAATAATAACTGAGGCACTGACACTACCCCCCTCGAGCTGTAAGTGGGGCGTATGAATGATGGTGCCGAAGATATGTTTTGATGTCATCAAATCTTTCGGTCAGATCTCGAGGATATTCTCCACGATATTCGCCAGGAGTCTGGGTTCGAGTCCCGGGATGGTCACTTTTGTCGAACAGCGGATCAATTGATGAGCGAGTTGTTCGTGATGACGGTATGATGTCCAGAATGAGCCTGGTGTGTTCGAAACGCGAAGGATACTTGTTAGAAAGTCCTTCTTTCCCCCCTTTTCCTGCTATCGGTTCTCGATGAGGGAATGCATGATGTTCCTGTTCGAACTGCGTTCGTTCGGATGAATGTTTGTACAATAAGCAACATCAACATGAGATTAGGATGGGCTGATGTTCTATAGTCGCTTTTCCAGCTTTGAGCGCTCGTCGGGCGGTAGCGTCAACAAGTAACTGTCTAATGCGACGAGCTGGCGGTTCTCTGCATCTAGAGGTTCCCACGTAGCCTCTGAGCGTTCGAATCCTGCCCAGAGAATCTTGATCAGGCCTGGTTCCTTCCTCAGGTCGTGATCCAGGATGGCTTCGACGACAAGTTCGTCGTGATCCAGGGCCGCCATTTTGAGGGCCGCCTCTGGGCTGACGGGCGCTGCGATCATGCGCTGTTCGTTTCGCAGACGAAACGGGGGGGTGAAGCTTTACAAGCAAAACAAAAAGACGATTCGGGACCCTGCCCGGGGATCGGATCGGATCATCAATCAAATAAATATTTGATTGAAGTGCCGCGCTGACACTTCCCTCCCAGTGGTAACGACCACGAGTAACGGGCGCGGCGGCGAGGACTGGTCTATGATATTTCATCCGAAACCCATCAAATGCGATGGTTTGATTAGATAGTTGAGCGTGAAGACGAACAACTCCATTGAAGGAGGTTATTGAGCTAAAGAGCTCCTAGGTGCTGAAAATGACCTCCATTGGCCTCAATAGGCCCTCGTTGCCCTCGTTGGCGAGATACAAGAACTTTCACGAAAGCTTCGGATCTTCGACGGGATTCTTCCTCGCAAGCGGTCCATTAGTCTCAATTAAGCAACATCAAGCTTCTCAGACAGCAGTTTATAGTTTAGGACGTGCTAAGGTCCCGATCAGATGGGGATCATCATCGCCAGCGGCGACGACGAGCCAGCGCCTCGAGGGGTGCCACAGCCGTCGGGTGATCCAGTAGATAGGCGTCCAGGGCTTGCAGGCGGTAGTTCTCCTGGTTTAGCGGGATCCAGGAGTCCTCCTCGGGCTCATAACCCTTCCAGCGGACACGGAGACGGCGACCCTTCATGTCGAGGTCCTTGACGGACTCGACCTCGAACTCACGGTCTTGGCGGGCTACGAGTGCCCGAAGTTCTGCGAGTGACTGGCCTCGGCGGCGGTGGAAAGGCCGGAGGCGCTCTGACGCGACGGTGAACTGGTCGGCGTCGTCGGTGAGGGACTGAATGATGACCGATCCCTTGACCTTCCCCTCCTGTATGACGCGGAACGGGCCGCGCCACTTCATGGCCAGCTTCATCGGCTTGATGGGGGCCAGCAGTACGAGGCTCCCGCTGGTATAAGCTCGGTAGGTCGTGGACGCAACACGGCCGAGCTTCTTGGCATGGTCGCGGGAGACAGAGTTCCTGGCTCGTGTGTAGCGCTCCTCCCGACTCTGAGTATCCTTGTGGAAGCCGTCGTGACCAAAGAGGAGGGTCAACGGGGACTGATGGGTCACGGGGTGTACTCGCGAGTTGAGTATGAGGGCCACTTGCGGGAGCATGTCGCTCCAAGCGGCTTCGTGTTCATCTACGAGCGTCCTCATGTGACGGGCGATCTCAGCATTCATGCGTTCGACCTTTCCGTTTGCTTGGGGGTGGTACGGCGTAGAGAAGCGGTGTTCGATCGTGAGGCTTCTTGTGAGCTCTTCGATTAAACTGTTCTTGTACTGCGAGCCTTGGTCCGTCTGTATGAACTCCGGCACGCCGAACGCGGCGCAGAACTTGTAGATTGCGTCGGCGGCGTCTTTTGCTGACGTAGTGTGCGTCGGGAATAGAGAAACGTGTCGAGAGAACGCGTCTACGATCACGACGACGTACTTCTGGCCGTGTTCGTCCTGGGCAAACGGGCCCAGGGTGTCGACCTGGACGGACTGGAAGGGTATTGTCCGCAGGTCTGGGTGTTGGGGGACCGGCAAGCGCTGGCCTGGGCGGACACGCTGGCACTCGGTGCACGTTGTGAAGAAAGCTCGGGCATCCTCCCACATGCCGGGCCACTGGACGCCCGCCTTTCGCAGACGGCGTATCATCTCGGGGGGGCCCACATGACCAACCGCGGTGTTGTGCACCTTGGTGAGCTCAGCTTGTGGGTCGATCATGACGAAGTCCTCGCCTCTCCCGTTCACGTGCACAGCGTAGACAGTGTCGACGTTGAGGTCGGGGAGGACACGAGATAGGGCGTCTGCTACCGTGTTAGCCTCGCCAGCGACATGTTCGAGAGTAAACGTGAATTCGTTCATCGTAATGCGCCAGCGAGCGATCTTCGCGTTCTGAGGGTACTTCTTCCGGATAAATACCAGGTTACGGTGATCGGTGTGGACGTGGAGCTTGGGATGGCACTTCAGGAGCGGCGTCAACTCGGAGGAGGAGAGGGCGTGTAGGATTCCATATAACTCCTGCTCATATGTGGACCATGCCTTCTGTGTGGTCGTGAAGCTCTTGGCGAAGAATGCCACTACTTCAGCGTCCGGCGCGTCGGGTCGGCCTTGGATAAGTACACCGCCTACTCCCCTGCGTTGAGGCGTCGGTGAACAGATGCCACTCCTTCGACAGGTCGGGATAGGCCAGGGTGACCCGGGAGCGGACCTGCTCTTTAAGGCAGGTGAGGGCATGCTCGTGGCGAGCCTCCCAGGTGATGGTGACCGTCTTGCTGCGGTTCTTGGAGCCTGCCTTTGCGGGGACGCCAGCCAAGAGCTCCGACAGCGTCGCGAGGTGTTTCTGAGCTTGGGGGAGGTGTCGGGCCACATAGTTGAACTTACCCAGCACCATGCGCAGCTCCTTCAGGTTGCAAGGGCTACGGAGCTCCGTGAGAGCCTTGATGCGGTCTTCGGTCACTCTGATGCCCTGTTTGTCCATGATGAACCCAACAGAAGTGATCTCTGAGGCACCGAGCGTGCATTTGGCGGCTCCGAGGCGGAGGCGGGCCTTCCGGAGGAGCTCGAAGACGCAGCCAAGGATCGTCATGAATTCCTTGGGAGACCTAGCATAGATGAGGACATCGTCTAGGTATACTTCCACGCCACGGTGGAGCACGGGTGCTAGTACTGTTTGCATGATGCGTTGGAAATAGGACGGGGCACGGGTGAGGCCGAAGGGGACCCGGCGGTACTGGAAGTATCCGTCGGGTGTGACAAAGGCTGACAGCGGACGGTCTTCCTCTCGAAGTGGGGCCTGGTGATAGCCTTGCTTGAGGTCTAGCGAGGCAAACACCGTGCAGCCTGCGGCTGCGCGAAGGAACTCCCGGATGTTAGGTAGCGGGAAGTTGTCTGGCGGCGTCAGGCGGTTGATCTGCGTGTAATCAACGCACAGTCTCATGCGTCCGTCCTTCTTTCCGACCACAACAATGGGGCTGGCCCAAGGGCCTTGGCTCGGCTCGATGATGCCGGCCTGAAGGAGGCGCTCGCATTCAGCATCGACTGCGTCTCTGGCCTGCGGGGCAAGACGGCGCGGTGCAGACTGGACTAGAGGGGCATCTTCCGCGATGGGGATGTGCATCGGCGGCACATTGGCGCCCTCTGGGGGAATATCGCTGAAGAGCTCGGCGTATTGATTCACGAGCTCAACTATCTCCGGGCGGAGGTCGTCGTTCGGGATCTGAATGAGCGATAGCGGGTCCTCGGTGGCTGGAGCGATGGAGAACACAGGTAGCGGGATATCGTCATCCTTGGGGTTGTCGGGCTGGGCGCTGAGCTTCAGGAATAGCTCGTCCTTACACAGGACTCCCAGGCTCCGTAGCGTGTCGGTCCCAATCAGAACCTTCTGAGATTGTCCGGGAATGACGGCGGCGATGATCGTGGTGTGGACCGGGCTACCGACTAGGGTGGCAGTGAGGGAGGTCTCGATGAACTCATCCACAGATAGGGTACTGCCGAAGGCCGGGGTGGCCGTGATGGGCTCTCGGGCGACGAGTTTGGCGCTCTTGGCCTCAAGAAGCATGTGCGCGAGAGGCTTGGTGATACACGTGACGGAAGCACCGGTATCGATGATGGCGCGCATAGAAATGTCACCGATCGCGGCTTCCACGGTAAGAGGTCCCGTGGACGCGGAGGTATCACCGTCTAAGAGGAAAACCTCATGATCTTCGACCTGTTCTCCATTATCGAGGGTGTTCACCACGCGAGGGGCACTTTGGCGAGCGGTGTTGCCTCTGGCGGGGCGAAGGGATCCATTCTCTCGGTTCCATGCTCTGCGGCCTGCGCGATAATCGGGAGCCCTGAAATTTCCAGGGGATTCGCGTGGCTGGGCGAAGGTCTGGCGTCTCTGGTCGGGATTATTCCGCGGCTGATCCTGGCGGCCCGGGTTGGGTCCGGTCAGCGGCTTGGGACGATAGGGGGTTATGGGGCCCTGACGCTGCGGCCCAGTGGGGGCATGGCCCCGACCCGCGTAGTATCCGAAGCGCTGGGCCTTCTCGCGGGCCTCGTCATCTTCGTCCGCGATCTTGAGAGTTAGCTGGATGAGGTCCTGCAGAGAGGACGGACGTTCTACACGTTGGGCATAGTCAACGGCATCTCTGAAGGCGGCGGGCCTCAAGCCCTGCGCAAAGATGCGCTGATGAGCCCGAGAGGCCGACGTGGTCTCGCTGGCGGCCGGAACGGTGGTATCGGCCGGGGGCTCTGGTTCGGTGCCGTCAGTGTTCCCGGCGAGGATGGATTCGTCCGCCTCAGGGGTAGCTGGCGGGGTGGCCATGAACTCCGCAGAGCCCAGGACATCTGTAAACGCACGAGCATAAGCTCGGATAAGGTTGGCGCGACACGGCGTGGTTCGCATCCACCTGGCACTTCACGGCCTCCAGACGGAGGCGGAGGTCTTGAGGGTCTCGGGGCGCCAAGAGCTGGTTAACCCAGCGGATTACGTCGTCGTCGGACTGGGAGGCCAGCGAAACGTTGTGCTGGACCTCTAGGGCACCTTGGAGTTCAGCGTCTAGGAAGGCAGCGTATGTGGCTGCGGGGTAGAAGATTTTGAACTGGATCATCGTTCTCTTGAAGTTGGCCCAGGTCTTTGGGCTCAATTCTTGTAGTGCTAGTTTAGGAACCGGCACAGGAACGTTCTGCATCAAACTAGTATTAATACTGTTCGTTTCGCAGACGAAACGGGGGGGTGAAGCTTTACAAGCAAAACAAAAAGACGATTCGGGACCCTGCCCGGGGATCGGATCGGATCATCAATCAAATAAATATTTGATTGAAGTGCCGCGCTGACAGCGCTCCCCGTGGATGTGGACCACCTTCTTCGTAATGAGGTCCTTCAGTCGGTAGACGTTGGGGTCTTCGCCACGACCCAGGACCTTAAGTGGTCCCCGGAGGAAGGGTGAGAGCTTCTGGGGCTTCCTGCTCGGGATGATAAACGCAAACTCGTGCGGCTTCCACCTGTGGGTGGTCTTGAAGTGATCTCCCCGGCGCTTAGCCGCGTTGTACTCCTCCACAGCATGCTTGCTCAGTGCGCGGATGCGGCCGAGGGCCTCGATGTGACTGGCGAGAGCTGTAGATGCGCGCTCGGGGTCGGTGTAGCTGCGTGGGGTCTTCAAGTGTCGAGGGCTGATGCCCAGTAAGGCCTCGAGGGGTGATATTCCCCCAAGAGTGCGATGTGGAGCGGAGTTGACGAGGAATTGGGCCATATAAAGCCATCGTTGCCATTCGTTGGACTCTGCTTCCATCATGAGTTTGCGTAGAGCGCGCACGGCCGTGCCATTCGCTCGCTCAACTATACCCGAGCTCTGTGGATGGTAGGCTGTAGCAATGTGGTGCTTGAGGGTCAATTCACTCGTAAGCTTCTCCATAAGCTTGTTGCGGTACTGGGATCCTCCATCGGTGTGGATCTCCTGAGGAATGCCGAAGCGGCCAGCGAATGCGAGTAGGGCCTGTGCGGCTGAGTCTGCCGACGTGTCCCGGACTGGAACTAGGTCGACGTACTTGGTAAAGGAGTCAATGATGGTGATGATATATCGATTGCCCCGAGTGGATTCGGGCAGGGGCCCGATCGTGTCCAGCTGGACTGTCTCGAACGGCTCTACCCTCTGCGTGCTATGCCACGCGGTCTGGCGCGCTTGGATCTGTCGAGTCTTCAGACATGCCGGACAGGTCCGAACGAAGGCGTCGATGTAGGGGTCAATGGTCTCGCGTTGAGCTGGCGTTGCCAGCCTGCGGATGATTCTGGCTGATGGGTGGCCGGCGGATCCTCCATGAAGGGTCCGGAGGATGGCGCGGGCGTCTTCTGGTATGTCGTCAGTGGTCAGGAAGCAGCAGCGACTAAGAGCGTCTGCTACAGCGTTGTCCTCCCCTGCCACATGTGATATCTCCGCGGGGAACTGCTGGAGGGTGATCCTCCAGCGCATTACCTTCGGTGAGCAGTCCGAGCGCTTCATGAGGTAGACGATATTGCGATGGTCCGTGTGGACGTGTAGGTCCGTGGCCATGGTGAACAGGGGCTGCATGTCTGATCTGGTGAGTGCACTAAGGATACCATACAGTTCCTTATCATAGGTGCACCAGCGGCGTTGCACATCAGTTAGTCTCTTGGAGAATAACGTGACGGGCTGATGTTGGCCGTCCGCAGCGATCTGATATAGAATACCGCCGACCGCGTTGTCGGACGCGTCTGTATAGAGATGCCAGGGTAGACCCGGGTCCGGCTGGGTGAGGGTGATGGCCTCCGCTGTGGCCTCCTTGAGGCTCTGGAGGGCCTGTTCTTGTGGATCACCCCACTCCTCGGCCTTGATTGCGTCATAGAGCGGGCCAAGAAGCTCCTGTGCGCGCGGAAGGTGCTCAGCGATGTAATTGAACATGCCAGCGATGCGTCGCATGTCCTTGACAGAGGTGGGAGATGTGATGTCGTTGAGGGCCTTGGCTCTCTCGGGGTCCACGCTGCGACCTTGCTCCGAGATGTCGAAGCCGACGACCTTGACCTTACGGGAGGCGAACTTGCACTTCGCGAGGTTAAGTCTCAAGTCATGGCGATCGAGTAGCACTAAGGTGTGCTCTAGCGTCTGGAGGAATTCCTCCTGTGTCTTTGCGTGGATGAGGATGTCATCAATGTAGACCATAACACCCTTGTGAAGCACGGGTGCGAGGACTCCTTGCATGACTCTTTGGAAGTGAGACGGCGCATTTGCTAGGCCGAATGGCACCCGCACGAACTCGTCATACGCGTCTGGGGTGATCATAGCCGTCTTGCGGACGTCGTCCGGGTGGACTGGGACTTGATGATACCCGGACGTGAGGTCCAGCGCCGCGAAGAAGCGTGAGCCGGATGCTTCCCGTACAAACGACTTCAAGTCGGGGGAGGGGGAAGTGGTCCTTGACTGTGATCCTATTGAGAGCTGTATAGTCAATACACAGTCTGATGGCGCCGGATGCCTTGTCTACGACGACAATGGGGAGAGGCAAACGGTCCCTGTGAGGCCCGTGTGATACCTGCCGATCGCAGGCGCTGCAGCTCTTCTCTGACTTGCTCACGGCGTCTGGGATTGAGGCGGCGGGGCTTGGCTTGCACGAGGTGCTGTTCGTCCACTAGCGGGATGCGCATGGCGGGCACCTTGGCTCCTCCGGGCGCCAGGCCGTCAAAAACGTGAGGGTGCTGCACCAATATCGCTGTGATCGGTTGCTTAAGCTCCTCGATCTCAATGTTGGGCTGTACGTCGTCGGCCAGCAGTAATTCTTCTGCTGGTCTGAAAGGAATATCGTCCCCTTCGTCTGCTGCGGTTTCTTTCACGAGCTTAACAAAAAGGCCATCGGAAGTGAGGCATCCGAGGCTTCTCAGAATATCGCAGCCTATGAGGATCAGGGGGTTTTTCCCTGGTATGATGTCGAGGTTGGCAGTGAAGCGGGTCTCGTGGCCAGCTAGGGCCACTCGGAGGTCCGCGGAGGTCCGGCCATTAGCGGTGGCCACTGACTGGTCTGCCAGTAAATAATGCCGCGTAGGGCCCGTTGAATGGGGTAGGGCGAGATCCTTTGCTAGTCCCTCCGAAACTCCTGAACGTCTGGCGCATGAATCAATGTGGAACACGTACTCTTGGCCATTTATATGGCCCGTAGTCTTGAGCACGTCGTCCTCGGTGTCGATCTCGGCATCGTCAAGGATCATGGCCTCGAACGGGGTCTTGGCCTTGAGCTCAGATTTGGCTCTGAGGCCGCCGCCCGACTCCCCTGGAGCGTGTCTTCTCTGAACGGGGACACTCGTTCCGCCAGTGATTGCCCTGGCAGATGGGGCAAGGGGTCTTCGGGGGCCTGTTGGTCGGATGGATGTCGTTCGGACGCGGCTTGGAGGTGGGAGCCGCTTCCTTGGCCTTGATGGGGAGGGCCTGCTTGGTGCTGGAGGATTCGTCAGTGTCGGGGTCGCTGTTAGCCTTGGTTCTGGCCTTCTTGGTGCGCACTAGATCGTAGCCGTAGCGCGTCATGTCCAGGCGAAGCTGGTCTTCAACCCGGGCGGCCTCGGTGATGAGTTTGTACACGTCCTCGAGCTTGGTTGGATTTCGGAGGTCATACTCCGTGCGGACGACACGTTGGAAAGCGTCAGGTGCCAGATGGGAGAGGCACAGCTTGGTGGCTTTTTCGATGACGGTATCGTCGTCGCGGGAGAGGTTCTCCTCTTCGGAGAATGTGCCCTTTGTGTAGAGCTGGAGATGTCCTGGAATGCGTTGATGTACTTGCGCACAAGGACGGTGCGGGTGTTGAGGTCGGTGATAGTGGATTCACAGCGGACCTTGCTCAGCTCGGCGAGCCATTGGCGGGATGTTTGAGGGCCGACGAGCTTGTCGAGGTGCTTGAAGAGCTCCTCTTCGGTGATGGTTTCAGCGTTGAGGTCGAACTGTCGCTGAATGAGATCCGACAAGGCGTCGGTGAGGAAAAGGGAGGCTTTCGCGTCAGGTGCGAACACCTTGAGGCGTTGGACTTGCCTCTTGAAGGAGCGGACGCTCTCGCGGTCGAGGTTAATAGCGTCGAGCTCTGGAATTGTCATTTGGGTTTTGGCAAACATGAGTCTGTACTAGAATCGATTCTGTGGCGACAACAGTATTTACACATAACCTGCGAAGCAGGGGTGAGTGTGCCCGTAGTTATAAATAGCAATAATAATAACTGAGGCACTGACACTATGCCGCGTGTGATTGATATAGCCCGCGACATCGAGGAGTCGCGCGCCATGCTTCGTTCCGTCGGGATGACCGACAAGCTGTCGTCAACTAAGGCTAAGGCGGGCAAGCCCCATCGCGGTCATCACCACGAACCCAGTCACCCCTCCCCCAAACCCATCATCAAGCCTCATCATCATGACAAGCCAGCCTCTAAGCCCTCGAACCAGCGAGGAGAGGGCAAGCGCGAGCTGGTATGCTACAACTGTGGCGAAACTGGACATCCATCCTTCAAGTGTCCGCGAGATCGTTCCACATGCCCGGTGTGCAAGAAGCAGGGCCACCTCGAGAAGTTCTGCCGCTTTAAGTCCCCAGTAAACAGGGCGAAGTGTTTATTTTCTGCTGCGTCAGGTGGTGGGTCGTTGCCAGTTGTCGATGGAGCTATCGATAAGGCAGAAGTGAAGGTATTACTTGACTCTGGCGCTGATTGCGCCACGATATCTCCCAACCAGTGCTCCTCGCCGGCCGTGATCTGGATCAACCACGATACTGTACGCATCCAGACGGCAGGTGGAATCCGAGAAGCTGAAGGCACCGTATCGGTACAGATCACGTTGAGGCCATCTCCCTTCACGCCACGTGGCTGCGCCCTGAAGATCCGCGCATTCGTCCTCAAAACTGCGTACGATGTCAGTTTTGGCACGGACAAATGGTCGAGATTGGATTGCTACCCTCGATGGCGCAGCCCAGCGACCCAGAGAGTGAAGCCACCGACGATCCACCCGTCCCGAGCAAGTTCGAAGCCAAGGCTCTTACCCTACCTGATGATATCGCGAGCCAGCAAATCAAGCTGCTCAAAGAGTACGAAGACCTCTTTTGCGACCGTACAGAACCAAGCAAACTCGAGCCTTATGATCTATTGTGGCGTAAACGACGGGTATTCGAGAATTCGTTTTAATCAGGTGATGCGTCACTGCCCTCCCTGAGCAGCTCGGGGTGAGCGGCTAAGAACTTCTTGGCGGCGGGAGTGTGGCGGACGGCGTCGATGGGCTCCCAGGACAGCTCGGAGCTACCGAGCCACTTGACGCGCAGGAAGCCGGGCTTGGACTTGACGATCCGTTCAACGTACCATTCCTCTTGGTCTGTAGCGGCGAAGTAGGCGAGCTCGCCCTCAGAGAGGTCGGACTTGAGCGGAATGAGGTGGGACAGGTGGACTGTGCGTCGCGGTTCGTTGGCGAGGAGCGGTACGACGACTGCCGTGAACGGGTTGACCTCAATGACCTTGAACGGTCCGGTGTGGCCGTGGAGCTTGCTTTCAGCGTGGTTCTTGCGCAAGACGTAATCACCGGGCTTGACTGGAACCGACTGCGTCTCTGCCCTCCCCCTCACGAGTCTTGGACTGGCGTTTGTGAGCCTTGCGGCAGAGCTTGGCCAGGAGCGCGTCCATGACGGTGAGGTATTCGGCGACAGAGGTAAGCGGGGTCTCGTCCTCGGCGTTGTTGTCTGGCTGGGGTATCTGCCGGTCGGCAGCGTGTGTGCCGTAGAGTAGCTCGAACGGGGTGAACCCCGTCGCGCTGTGAACCGTGCTGTTGATTATCCACGCGACATATGGCAGTAGGGTCGTGGACCATGCGTCGAAGGAGTTAAATGCCAGCGCTAGGGTACGTAGGTGGCGCTTGATTTCGCGATTGACGCGTTCGACGTGACCGTTCGACTGCGGATGGAAAGGCGTGGTCCGGTGGTGTGTGACCGATAAGCGCTCGGTTAGAGCGGTGATGATACGGTTGGCGTATTCCGGGCCTCCGTCTGTGTGCAGGATGGCCGGGATGCCGTGGCGGCAGATAGACGCCCAGATAGCGGCGGCAGCCGCGTCTGCATTGTTCGAGGGGGCTGGCACGAGCTCAGTAAAGTGCGTGAATGTGTCAGTAATCACGACGACATACCGGTTGCCGGCCGAGTCCTCTGAGATGGGGCCGAGCGTGTCGACGGCTACGCGTTCGAATGGTGTGCTGCTCGGGGTCGCGCCCATCTTCAGCTTGATGAAGTTCGCCAGACGGGTCTTCTGACAGATCAAACAGGCGTTGATCAGGTCGGATACGGTGTGTTCGAGCTGTGGCCAGTCGTAACCCAAGTCACGCACGGCCTGAGCGGTCTTCTTGACGCCCAAGTGCAGCCGGTGGGCCTCGGCTAGGACGTCGCGACGCGCGTCGGCGGGTACGAATGTGCGACCGTGATACTTGACGACACCGTTGACGATGGTGTGCTTGGAGGGTCTCTCGTCAGCGTGCTCCTTCTGAGAGGCGAGCACTCTCGACTCTAGCGTGTTAGCCGTGACCTCGGCGATCTCTGCGGGGCGGGTCTGGAAAGGGAAACGGCTTAAGAAGTCGGCCGTGACGTTGGACTCGCCCGGGACGTGGTGGATCTTGAGTCTGAACTCCAAGAACGACAGTAGCCATCGGCGATGCTTCCGATTGTGAGCGGCCATGCGGTGGAGTGCCATCAGATTCTTGTGGTCGGTGAACACGGTCAGATCGGGGTGGCCCAGGAAGAGAGAGTACATGTCAGGACGTGTCAGACAGTATATCAGAGCATACATCTCCTGGTCGTAGGTGCTCCATCTTTGTTGAACGTCCGAGAACGCCTTGGAGAAGTAGGCGACGACTCTCCAGTCTGTGGGCGTTTGCTGTTGTAGCAGTATGCCGCCTAGGCCGAGGAGACTAGCGTCCGTCTCGAGGCGCCAGGGTTTGGAGAGGTCTGGTATGGCGAGTGACTCCTCAGAGGCGAGCTGTGTCAGAACAGCCGCGATAGCCTCTTGGTGTGCTGAAGTCCACACGACCTTGGCGTCCTTGCGGAGGAGGCCATTGATGGGCGCTAGGATGCGCTGGCAGTCAGGGATAAAATCTGCCACGTAGTTGATGTGGCCGAGGATCTGACGTACCTCGTGCGTGGTCGTCGGGCGTGGGAGGCTCTTGATCGTGTCAATGCGTGAGGGCTGAGGGCGACGACCGTGTTCGGAGACGATCTCGCCGAGACAGTCGAGAGTCTGGTAGCCAAAATGACACTTCTCGGCGCGCAGCCTGATGTTCTTGTCACTGAGTAGAGCGAGCGTGCGCTGGGTGCGCATGACGAGTACCTCGGGCGATGGCGCGCCAGCAAAGATGTCGTCTATGTAGTTCCTGACGCCCTCTGAGTATACCGGGCGCAGGACGTTGGCGATGGCCCGCTGGAATTGTGCGGGGAGGTTCTTTAGGCCAAACGGGGCGACCATATATTCGAAAAACTCGCCCGGGACCCGCACCGCGGACAGGTAACGGTGGGCATCCTTCAATGGCATCTGGTGAAACCCTTGGCGAAGGTCTAGACCGAAGAAGTACTTGCTGCCGACGAGGTCCTGGATGAGCGTGCGGGCATCTGTCATGGGGAAAGCGTCAGTCACAGTTGCCTCGTTGAGGGCCCTGTAGTCTGCGCAAAGTCGTAGTGGGCGGCGTCCGTCCGCGTCGGGCTTCTTCTGGACAATCACAGCCGGGCTAGAGACTGGGCCGTGTGCGTCGCGGATGAGCTGGGCTTCGTACATTTCATGGAGCTGTCGCTTGATCTCGGGAAGCCAGTCGGCGCGGATGCCGCGTGGGTTGGCTTGTGGCAGAATGGCGTCCGGCTTCAGGTCAATGGTGGCTTCCGCGATGTCGGCGCCGCCGAGAGGCAGCTTGGGGTCGAAGACGTCGGCGTTGGCCTGGAGCACAGCGAGTAGCTCGTCGTGTAGAGGGAACGAGGGGTCAATGTCGAAGGTTGGCGTGGCGAAGGACGAGACGTCGTCCGGCAGGTCGTCAGTCTCCGAGTCAACCTCGTCGATGTATTGATTCTGGGCCGGTGTGACATCGTCGGCGGGGTCCTCCGCTGACGGTGGTAGCTGAATGTTGATGCCCGTGTCCGACATGAGGCCTAGGTGCCGGAGGAGGTCTGCCCCGAACAGGAACTTGTGGGCCTCCCCGGAGATGACTGGTACGGTCCACGTCAGCTCGACAGCGTTTGGTACGATGCCGTCGATAACGAGCTCGGCTATGACGGCGGTGGTGTCCTCGCAAGGTCGCTGGTCGGCCATCTTCAGCGTGTAAGCATGATTTGTGATCATTACCGGGCCGGCCTCCTTCAGCGTGGCGAACGTGGCCTCCGAGATACAGGTCTTGGCGGCTGCCGGTGTGCCGGGGCGAAGAGATTGGAACATTTACATAAACTGCGGACGTGGATGCCTTATGACATCCTACCCCCCTTAAGCTTGAGCTTGTGGGACTTGAGGTAGTCACGTGCCGCAGTGACGTGGCGGAGCCCGTCAGCGGGTTCCCATGTGGGATCGTAGTCGCCCTCCCAGCAGACGAGGAGCTGCAGTGTGCCGTTGCGGCGACGGTGCTTCTCGATGCCTTGCACGACGTACGTCTGCTCGTCGGAGGCGGCGAGGTTCTTCAGGCGGCTGAGCCCCGACTTGGTGTTGAAAGGAAGGACCTGGTCTACGTGAGCCATGAAGGGGGCGCTCTCGAAAAGGTCGACCAGCTGAAGGGTGTTGTTGTCCTTGATGGCGAGAATCTTGAACGGGCCGGCGAAGCCATGCAGCTTTGGGGTCTTCGTCCGGTTGAGCAGGACGAGGTCGCCTTCCTTGAAGCTAGTCGGCTGGCGGTCGGCGTTGGCCTTGGCGAGGCGCTTGTCTACAGTCTCGCGCTGCTTCTCGGCCGCCCTAGAGGTCAACTTGGAGAGGTGGGCTCGAAGTAAAGTGATGTAGGCTGAGGCTGAGGCAAGGGGCGAGTCATTGTCGCTCGGTCGGAGGATTCTAGCGACTGTGGAGCTGGGGTCGAGTTGGTCTCCATACAGCATGGCGTGGGGTGTGACCCCAGTGGCGCTGCAGGTGGTTGTGTTCAGCAGCAGCTGAACTACCGGAAGGAGGTCGCTCCAACGGGAGAACTTGTCGAATGGAGGATCAAACAGCGAAGATGCTTCATGACCTCCGCGTTACGACGCTCTACCAGCCCATTCGACTGAGGGTGGTAGGGGAGGGTGAATTGCTGGGTGATGTCCGCGCTTTCGAGCAGGGCCTTGACGACGTTGCCGGTGAACTCAGGCCCGTTGTCGGACTTGATGAACAGGGGAGTCCCATGACGGGTAATCACCTGGCGCCAGAGGGCCTCTGACGCTGCATCAGCTGTGTTCTCGTCCGTCGCGGCCAACTCAGTGTAGCGAGTAAACATATCGACCATAACTGTGATGTATCTGGAGCCGACTGCGTCTGCCGGGATTGGACCAATAGTATCCACTGCGACAGTGTGGAACGGTTTGTACACTGCTGTTGTGCGGAGCTCTGCCTCGGCGAAGTTGCGTAGGCGAGCTTTCTGGCACTCGTCACATGAGGCGATGAACTCCTCGACATCTGCTGTGCAGCCTGTCCAGGTATAGCCGTCTGCTCTCAGGCGTTCGATGGTAGCCTTGGCGCCGTGGTGTCCTCTGTGGGCGATCTGTATCAGCTCCTTTCGGAGGGGTCTGCACACGGTTGAAGTAGGGATGACGACGAGGCCGTCCTTGCGGCGAAGACCGTCGCTGTCTACGGTCAGCTTGGAGACGGTAGAGTCGTCTGTCTGGTGTTTGATGAGTGTGTCATGGTAGCGGGAGTCAGTCGTGATGGCTGCGACAGTGGGCGAGGTCGAGTGACCGCAGCGGCTCAGCGCGTCTGCGACTGCGTTCTGTAGGCCGGGAACGTGCTCGACATCGAACTTGTAGTCTGCTAATGTCAGTCTCCACCGGTTGATCTTGTCGTTCTCGGATGACTTGGCGATCATGTAAATAAGATTACGGTGGTCGGTCCGTAGGAGGAACCTCTTCAGGCGTAGGAGGGGTGACAGGGTCGGGTGTGTAAGGCAAAAGACAATGGCAAATAGCTCCTGCTCACACGTGGCCCAGCGCGACTGGGTTGACGTGAATGTGTGAGAGAAGTAGGCGAGGACCTGTGTCTTGTCGTCCTTTGTCTGCCATAGTACGCCGCCTGCTCCGATGTTGCTAGCGTCTGTCTCGAGCGTCCAGTCGGCGTCGGCGTCCGGATGTGCGATAAAGAGATCGTCAGTGAACAGGGTCTTCAGGCCGTCGAAAGCGGCGTCGTGCTCCGCTGTCCATTCCCACAGACGGTCCTTTTGCAGAAGATCGTTGAGAGGTCTCATGTACTCGTGTCGTGTATGGGGAACGAATGATGCGAGGTACTGGAACTGTCCGAGGACTACGCGAAGCTCGTGGACGTTGGTGGGTGCAGGTAGATTGCGTAGGGCTTGGGTCCTGGCTGGGTCGACGTGTACTCCGGCCTGGTCGACCGTAAAGCCGACAATCTTGGCGCTGGTGGTGCCGAAGACTCCCTTCTTGGCGCTGAACTGAACGCCTGCAGCGTCCGCGCGTGTGAGCAGGTCGCGGAGAATGCGTAGGAAGGAGTCATCGTCACGGGCGTAGATGAATATGTCGTCGATGTAGGGGTTGGCGCCCTTGTACAACAGTGGGGCGAGCATGCCTTCGATCTCCCGCTGGAAGTGAGAAGGCGCGTTGCAAAGGCCGAACGGCATCCTGAGGAATTCCTCGTAGACGCCCGGGGCGGTGAAGGCCGTCTTAGGCACGTCGTCTGGGTGCATGGCCACCTGCCAGTAGCCCGACGTCAGGTCTAGCGTCGCAAAGCGTGTGCAGCCCGACGCGAGGTTGAGGAGTTCTCGCATGTTGGGGATCGGGTGCCGGTCGGGTACTGTCCAAGAGTTGAGGCGGCCGTAGTCGATACAGAGACGGTAGGCGTCGCCCTTTGCGACCAGGACGATGGGGCTTGCGTAAGGCCCCTCAGAGGGCTGTGTGATCTCGTCCTGGCGCAGGCGCTCGACGTATGGCAACAGCCACTCCAGCTTCTTCGGGTGTAGGTTGCGCGGGCGAAGACGGATCGGAGGGGCGTTGTCGTAAAGCGGGATGCGCATAGGGGCAAACGAGCACGGCTGTTTGCTTATGACGGGGTCGAATAGGTGATCGAACCGACGGAGGATCGAATGTAGCTCGTCGGTCTGGGCCTTGGTGGAGAGCTCGTGTATCTCACACGCGTCGGTGTGAAACTCGCTTGAGGAGACGGCCTCGACGGGGGCGTCGAGGTACTTGTGGAGTGGGAGGCCATCGGTGGCGTCCTCCGGGCGTGAATCCGGAAGAAGTGGGATGTGGAGGCCACTCTCGGAGAGATAACCGAGCGCGCGAAGCACGTCGCATCCAATGAGCACACGTTCAGTGGCGCGTGTCATGATGTAGAGGATGAGATCGACGATGACGTTTCCAGATGTGCTGGGCAACGTGATCCGCGCTTGGACGTAGTGAGTGATGAGGATGGGCTCATTGGTAACGGACTGAACAGTAAATGGCTTTTCAAGCTCATGTGTGACGAGTTGGAGCGTCTTAACGGAGGTTGTGGAGATGATCGTGATTGCGGAGCCGCTATCGATCAATATCACCTGTTCTTGGTCATTCACAGCTCCCTTAACTGAGAATGCAGTTGAAGCGGCAACTTCTTCGATAAAGGCATCATCACAAGCATTGTGTGCGACTTCGACTTCGTGGACTCCTGGACGAGAGTTGATCAGCTTGGATCTGTCCCGGAGCACCATGTTCCCAGCGCGTCTCTCGTCGGGGGCGAGGCTGTGGCTGCTGGGATGACTGTTGCTGCTGCTTCTGAGCAGCTGGTGCCGGCTGTGGCTGAGCCGGTTTGTTGGCCGCTTGGGGCTGGCGTTGCGGCTGAGGTGCCGGTCTGGCGTCGCGGGCCGCGGCGGGGTGGCCTTTGGTAGCCTGGGGCTGTCCGGGCGTGATGCCGCGGTGCGGGCAATCAGCCTTCCAGTGCATGCCTCCACAGGAGCACGCGTATGGAGGAGGGCGCCGGCGCTCGCGGCGGGATCTGGTGTTGGCGTTCTGGCTATGTTTCGGGCCAGTGCTGGAGCTCGTGATGGAGCTCGTGCTGGAGGATGTGATGGATATGTCTTGAATCACGCTTCCGAGGACTTCACGGGCGTCAATGGCGTGCAGTATGAGCTCGCGCGTGTGCACAAATAAGCTATCGATGTCCCGGGCGCCAGAGAGGTCCCACTTTTGCTGAATACGGTTGGCAAGTGAGACCGGGCGAAGGGCGGCGATAAAAGCTTTGGCGATGATCTTATCGAGTCCGCGGGTGGGGCTGGCTTTTCTCGGGGTGTCCTGCTCACTCGGCGTGCTGTCTGGCTTCTGGGTGATGACCTTGCTGAGGGCGGCCTCGTCTTCATCCACCTCGGCGGGCTCGGGCTCTGGCTTGGCGCCGAGCTCGGCGTTGAGAAGGGCATGGGCGTGGGAGCGCAGCTCCCTCGGTCTCAGCCATGAGACGAGATACGGCCTCGATCGTGGACTTGGTTCGGTCCTGCGTGAGGGCCCGGATTTCTTGGATGGTTTTCTCAAGGGTTCTCGGGAAAGAAAGAGCGGTGATTTCGGCGAGAAGTTCTGCGTCGTTGAGTGCTTCGACGTCGACGTTGCGGACAAATCGGACATGACTGACTTGATCCTCGGTGAGGCACTCGTAAGCCGTTATGACGGTTGTGGTAGGAGCATGCTTCTGCGCGAACGTGAGGGCGCGTTTGAACGCGCGAACGGACTCTCTAGAGAAGTCCGATAGTGATGGCGGAATCCAATTATTCATTTCGGAAAGTGATCACTGTGCCGGGGCGAAGAGATTGGAACATTTACATAAACTGCGGACGTGGATGCCTTATGACACCGGGTCGAGCTTCGCCCGCAGTCTCGTGCCGTTGACGAGGATGTCGTGGTAGATCGGCTTACCGATGTTTTCGCGCTGCGCTGACGTGTCGACTTCGTCGATTGACTCATCGGTGTCGGACTCGGCGTCTATGTCGACCTCGTTGATGGATTGACTGAGGCGCTCGAGCCGGTTCGTCTCCTTGTTTCGCGTCCAGCCTGCCGCTGGGTTAGGGGCTCTCGCGTTGCGTTTGGGCGCTTGGGTGGTCATTGTTGCAGGTCGGTCAGGGTTGTTGTGGTGGCCAGGGGCCTTCTTGGGCTTGGCACCCACAACAGCTGGTTGAATAGGACGCGATGGTTGGGGGGCGGCACTGCGCTGTGTCTTCAGATGAGGGCACGCCTGAGTGACGTGGGACGAGTTGTATCCGTGGTAGTCGCAGAAGTGGCGGAAGGTGGGGTTGATGTAGTAGTTCGCCTTGTCTTTCAGCTGGACATACGGGTCTGGGCCGCTGATCTTGCGGGCTATGGGTTTGCGTGTGCGGGATCCGCCTGTCGCTTGCTCACCGTGGGGTTGCGGGGGCTGGCCGGTGCGGAATGCTCTCCAAGGAACGACGATGTAACCGTCGTGGTCCTCTTTGAGGTCCCTAAGGTTATCAAGGACGTCATCGATGTCCTCTGCATCATCTATGATGTAGGAGTCGAAATAGTCCTTTGCTTCGGCGGAGAATCCCTTAAGTGCAAGCTCTCTGACTCTTGCGGCGAGAACCTTCTGGCTTGCAGTGCAGGAGCAGAAGCATCAGTGTTCACGAGATCGATGAACTCGCGCAAAGCGGCAATAGTTGAGCGATGTTTGGATGCTTTGCCATAGAGTGCACCGGGAAGGTTGATGGACTTGATGCGCGCGCCGACGTCCAGGGACGGCATGAGTGTGACGGAGCAGGCGGCTACGATGTCGTCGGCCTCGTCATGGAGGTAGGCGCGAATGTCGGTGACGTCGTCCCAGTCGGACTCGTCACTGGACGTGTCGGAGTTGTTGGTGGCGGCAGCCTCGTCATCGGCCGGCTTGGGTGGGGCCAGGGCTGCGTTGACCTCGGCGACGTACTCGTCGTCGCGGAGGGGGACATCTGGGTTGAACTTGTTGATGAGGGGCACATAAACCGGGGCGTTGTGGTCAATCTCGGCTACTGCAGCCGTGAATACGGCTTCTGCGCGGCGCTGTGCAGCCGCGGCCATCGGGCCTTCAGGAAAGGCCGCGGCCGCCGCTTCAGCGAGCATAAACAGGTCTTCTTCGAGAGCGGCGGTTAGACGGGCTACTGCCTGCTTGGGGGGTGGCGTGGAGGTGCTTGGGGGCGTGATGGGAAGTGAGAGCTTCATCTCGCGCCTAATGGCGCTGCGGATTACCGCATCGGGACATACATCGTCTTCTAGGTCCTCGAAGGTCTTATAATCAGAGGTGGGTCTCCAATTGGCCCGTAAGAACTCCTGCGAGCTGATGCTTAGGCATCTGAGGAACGATGTAGGAAATCTTGCATGAGGAAGTTCCCGCTTGTATTCCTTCGCGGCGGAGTTGAGCAGTGGAAGGGAACTTACGTCGAATTTCGTAGCCATAGGGAGTGATTAATCACTGTGGCGTAAACGACGGGTATTCGAGAATTCGTTTTAATCAGGTGATGCGTCACTATGCCTCAAGTGCGACCGTGTAGTTCATGTACGCCCTGTGGTGGGCACAGAACAACAACAATCAATGCGAAGTGTTTAAATAGGGTCGAACCCTAGTGGTAAATATGGCCTAAATATGTACGGGTCAGGTGACCACTACACTGCCCCCATGACTTCCACCATAACATTGTGGATTGTCATCAAATTGAAAGATATCGATCAAATATAAAAGATCTTGTCGTCCCCAGACCTAATCTAAATTCCTTTTGCGATCTTCGGAAATTTGGTCCTTTTTGTCAGATTTGGCACAAAATGAGTCATTGCGTCTAAGTTGCCAGTGACGACGGATTGGTACGTAACTATGATCTTCTTCACGCTCTATACTTCATTCTTCTCCATTTCTGTCTCTTTCGCGCTTCTGTCTCGCTTCTTCAGTTTCATCGCTTCTCATTAGTTCGTTTCGGCGAGTTCACGCTCTCTCTCTCTCTCTTAGGTGATCATTTGCGTTCATTATCATTATCCTCGTGATTGCAATCACTTTTCCTCTTCTTCTCTTCTTTCTTCATCAAACAACATCAACAGCACACGTCTCAGGGGGATTTACCGGCGTGGCGTCCCTTCCTGAGCGATGGAAGCTTCAATCTCGGATGCTCATTAATGTATGCGTCCAGGGCAGCTAATCCATCGATTTCGCGGCTGTAATCGGTCCATGTGCCTTCGTCGTCATCGTAGCCCTCCCACAAGAGGAGGAACTGAAGGTTGCCCGCTTGTCGGCGATGGTCAGCAACCTTCCTAACCACGTACTCTCCTTCGTTGCGGGCTGCCCAGTGTTTGAGCTCAGCGTCAGTGTAGCTGCCCTCGAACTGGTAAAGCTCAGAGGCATGTACTGTCAGGCGGTGGTCAGTGGTGAGGTCTTGAACGACGTAGGTGTTGGGGCGGTCGGGATTGGTGGAGATGACCCGGACCGGGCCCCGGGGTACGATGCCTATGGCAGTTTTGCGCTGGATCATGGCGGCGGATCCAAGGAGATGACTCGCTGGATGGCTCTGCGCTGGAGTTTGGCCACCGACAGCGCGTTGTCTGCTCTGTAAACAGCGTAGGGTGGTACGGAAGTGGTCGACGGTGAGGGAAGGTTGTCTAGTCGGTTCGTGGACGTCCCTGGCGTATAGGACTTCGTACGGCGACAGGTTGGAGGCGGTTAGAGGTGCGTTGTTGATTATATTCGTGATTCGTGGTAAGGCGTCCTCCCAGTCGTCGTCATGTTCGAGAATCCAGGCGCGTAGGTGTCTCTTCACCTCTTTGTTCGCTCTTTCAACAGCACCCTGTCCCGCAGGATGATAAGGCGTACCGATCTCGTGTCTTATACCGTGGTCTTGGCAAAATTCTCTGATGGTTCTG
The DNA here is from genome assembly GCA_019828565.1 of Carpediemonas membranifera. Lineage (NCBI taxonomy): Eukaryota > Fornicata > Carpediemonas > Carpediemonas membranifera. Next base: position 1,157,838 of record JAHDYR010000038.1, on the reverse strand, counting down.
TTATGGTACTGTGAGCCACCATCGGTAATCAAACATGTCGGGGAGCCATAGTGTTTCATCCATGTCGATAAAGCCGAACGTGCAGATACAGCGTCCGTGCTCTTCGTGGGGGTAGGCTTGGGTGAGTCTAGTAAACGTGTCGATAATCACAACCGCGTAGCGGTGTGTTGCCCGGGCAGTGAGAGGGGACCAATGGTGTCGGCCTCCACTACTTCGAAGGGTCGGCTGCCGGTCATGGGATGGGTCGCTTGGGGAAACGGTGAAAGCTTGAGGCGTGTCAACTGGCAAACAGGGCACTGTCTTATCCAGGCAGTAACGTCCCGGCGCATGCCAGGCCAGCCCTTGTCGGCGGCTATGATGCGTTTGCAGGTGGCATCACGGCCAAGGTGACCAGCATCTCCGCCATGTGCTTCTTGGAAGGATTCCCGATGCGCCTCGGGTGGAGGGGAAGGTTCGACGGAGGTCTCGTCCAGGTGAACGAGGCGGGACAGGGTGTCCGCAACAGAGTTGTCGGAACCTGGAACGTGTACGATGTCGAATGAGTACTCAGACAGCGCGAGGCTCCACCTAATCACCTTGGAATTCAAGGAACGGTCCATGTAGACCAAGTTACGGTGATCTAGATGAGCTGTGAAGTCTCGTCCAGCGAGATAGCGTCTGAACTTGGTAGTACCGAAGTACAGAGCGTAGCACTCTTTCTCTATCGTAGACCAACGGCGCTGTTGGGGCGTGAGCGTCTTGGCGAAGAACGCGATGGGCTTAAACTCCGCGTTCATCAGCACGCCACCAATGCCGTAGTCTGATGCGTCCGTAAAAATGTGGAGATGTTCGTCGGGACAGGGGTGGACCAGCGTGCGCTGCAGTAGAAGCTCTCGCTTAATCTGCTCAAACGCGTCATGTTGTCGGTCGCCCCAAACGAACTTTTCGGCGGCTCGGGTGAGCTCGGTGATGGGTTCAGTCATATCGACGTAACGCTCAATGAGTGCTCGAAAGTAGTTCGCGAACCCGAGCAAGGCTCGGGCGTCCGTCAGACTAGTCGGCTCCTTGAGATCATGGATGGCCTCCAGACGGTCGGGGAAGATCCGCTTACCGTCCTTGTCTACTCGCCAGCCCAAATAGTCGATGGAAGTCGCTCCAATGACCGTCTTGGAAGGATTAAGCTTCAGACCGGCCGCGTGGATGCGAGCTAACACGTCCTCCAGATTCTTCAGGAACTCGTCACGGTTCGCTCCAAAGACGACAATGTCATCTATGTAAGCGAGACACTGAGTATAAAGGGATTGACCCAGAATGTGTTCCATGGCTTTCTGGCAGTGGATGGGAGCATTACGAAGCCCAAAGGGCATCCGCTTATACTGGTATTTCTTCCCACCAGCCACAAAAGCGGTATACTTGCGCGAGTCCTGGTTGATTATGATCTGGTGGAACGCTTTGGATAGGTCCAGCGTGGCGTAAAACTGTTGGCCTTGTAGGTGATCAATCAAGTCGTCGATGAGGGGTAGGGGATGCTCCTCGGCCTGGGTGATAAGGTTCAGCCGTCTAAAGTCGAGGCAGAGGCGAAGCTTGTTGCCTCTCTTCTTTGCCATGACGATGGGGTTATTGAAGGCTGATTCCGAAGGCTCGATGACGTCCAGAGCAAGCAGCTCCTTAACCTGGCGATTAACCTCATCTTCCACCTGCTTGCCGTGACGATATGGGAAGCAGTTGATGACCTGGCCATTCTTGGTCTTCAGGGAGAATGCTGGGAGCTTGGACGGGCTGGAAATGTCCCCGAATAGGCCTGGGAACTTTTCAACAATCCTTTGGCTGGCTTCTGCAAACTGCACATATTCTGGGACTGTTCTCTCGACCTCGTTTTCGAACATCTCGTCGTCGTCGTTCTGGTTTGACGGAGTCGGGTCAGGCGAGGGTATCTTGATCAGTCCCGCGCTGCGCAGGAGTGGGAACCCGATGATCGCATCGTAATGGTCGAGTGAGATGAGGATAAACTTTGTGCGTACAGAGAGGGGTCTACCTGTCACAGAAGGGTACAGGACAGTATCGTAGGCCACGTGGGAGGTGTTGATTAGTTGGCCTGACATGAGGCGAACCCTGTGGCACTCAGGAATGGGGATGAGGCCCAGGGACTTCGCTTTCGCCTCATGGAGGAAGTTGGCGGTGGCACCTGTGTCGTAGAGGGCGCGCACGGAGGATCCGTGCAGTCTGACTTTGAAGACTGGGCGGTGTTCTGCTTGATCGTCTTCAGGCGTTTCGGCTGACATTGCGTCTAAGTACTCTTCAACCGTAGCAGCGAGGAAATCGTGCGCGTAGGACCTATCATTTACGTCCTTCTTCCGCGACTTGTGGGATTCCTTCTCGGCTTGCTGCATCTTCTTGGCTTGGGAGAGAGCGGCGCGCATGGTGTTGGCGATGGAGGACTTATCCTCAAAGGTCTTACAGCGTTCACGTAAGCGATCATTGCGGATGCCCTTCAGGAATTTGGCTACGAGGCTCGACTGCTTCGGGGGTACAGAGGCGCAGTTTTCGAGTGTCCGCTGGTAGATTAACGTGTAGTAGAGCATGGACTCATAAACGTTCTTGCTGGCGGTGTCAAAGGTAATCGAGTCAAATCGGTCGAGCGCGTCCTGACGGTCGAGGGGTCCGAAGATGTCGTTCACCATTGAGATAAATCTTTTGTTGAAGTCGTTAGGGGTCTCGGGTGTGTGAACGGGTAGATGCTCGGACTCGTCGGAGACCGAACTATCAGTGTCAGACTCGGTGTCGTCATCAGTGTCAGACTCAGGGGGCGCGAGGAACAGAAGGGGGTCCCTAGGCGCAGCGCGGGGTTGCTGTGTGACCTCACGGGCACGAGTAATAAGGTCTTCGAGGTCCGGGCATTCGAGGAACATGATCTTCAAAACCGTCGCTGCGACGTAATCGAAGATCAGAGGCTTGGAAGCGGCGTTTCGTGCGTAATGGGCAATGAAGGCTTCCCGGAATGAATACCATGCCTTAGGCTTCGTACTAGTGAGATAGGGTGCCAGGAAAGTTGATAGTTGTTCTACGTTCATCTAGATAGTAATATTACTGTGGTGGGCACAGAACAACAACAATCAATGCGAAGTGTTTAAATAGGGTCGAACCCTAGTGGTAAATATGGCCTAAATATGTACGGGTCAGGTGACCACTACACGCCCCTAGTATGTTCCGCCCCCAAAGGTCCCGGTGGTCAAGGAACACATCGATACCCTGTTGGCCAAAAAGTATATCCAAGCGTGTCAGTCAGCCTACTCTAGTCCAACTATTATCGTTCCCAAGAAGGGTGGCAAGACTCGCTTTGTCGTCGACTTTCGGGAAGTCAACACCATGACAGAGCCATTCGATTACCCAATTCCTCGAATTGACGAGGTCATCACGCAGCTCTCGGGTAAGCGGGTGTTTGCGACGCTCGATCTGACTGCCGGCTACCATCAGATTGCCTTAACCGAGCGTTGCCGGAAGTATACCGCGTTCAGGACTACTTTTTGCCAGTTCCAATATACACGAATGCCCTTTGGTCTTCGCAATGCCGGTGCATTCTTTCAGAGAGCTATGGAAAACGCGTTCAGGGGGCTACTTGGGACCGCGTGCATCATTTACATCGACGATGTGATCGTCATGGGTGCCACGCCAGAGGAATACATCGATAACCTGAGGAAGGTCCTCCAACGCGCCCGTGAGTACAAGCTGCAGCTCGGTAGGGACAAGTGCCAGTTCGGTCGGGCCGAGGTGGAGTTCCTCGGTTGGATCATTTCCGAGGGGTCAGTCCGGATCTCACCCGAGAGAGTCAATGACATCCAAGACATGAAACTATCACCGTCCGTCAAGGGGATGCAAGGCCTAGTCGGGTTCTTTAACTACTTCCGCGACTTCGTACCGAACTACGCGACCCGCGCCAAGCCACTCGTATCTGCAACGACTAACCGCACGGCCGTGCCAGAGAAGGAGCTAGAGGCTGCCCCAGCGGATATCAAAGAAGCTTTGTGCTCGGCAGATTCTTTGGCGATGTTCGACGCGACCAAACCACATGTCGTGATGACTGACGAATCCGACGTGGGGTACGGGGCTGTCCTCCTGCAGGAGGGTCGCCCCGTGTGTTATATGTCCAAAGCCTTCACAGACGTCCAATCCAGATGGAGTGTTGGCGAGAAGGAAGCCTTTGCGATTGCGTCAGCCCTTCAGAAGTGGAGGAAGTTCTTCCTGGGAGAGATTCGAGCTCCTGACCGACCATCGCAACCTCTTGTACATGTATAGGTCGAGTAACGCTAAGGTGCGTAGATGGGCCGATTCTATTGCAGACCTAGATTTCGAATTGAAGCACGTTGCCGGTCTAGACAACGGGGGAGCCGACGGTCTGTCGCGCGTATTCTCGCTAGCGTCAGTTGATGAGATCAGCAAGGCCCACCTGTTCGGTAACGCCCACCTCTCCGGACGGTTAACCATGGAACGTTTGCGGGAAGCCGGTGTCTCAGTTACTCGCCGTGACGTCTACGACTACGTCGCCAAGTGCCCTGTCTGCCAGGTCTTGGAGAGACCGCCTGTTGAGAAAACAGACGGTCTACACACGGCTGTGGATGCACCGTTCCAGCGGGTGGCAATCGATACTCTAGGTCCGCTCCCGGAGCGTGACGGCTAGAAATACGTCCAAGTCATGATAGACATGTGTTCCAGGTTGGGAAGGCAAAGTCGGGTCCGGGGCCAGATACCAAGCAATCTTATTTCTTTCTTTTCTTTCTTTCCGAATGATTGTGTTATCTAGCCAGCAAGCCTGGCAGTTAGGATGCTAGGATACTGAGTACCACTCGAGCCCATTGGCACCCGGGGTGCTGAGACGCCCGAGAGGGCGCACGGAAACGTGCAGTTTATGGCATCAGAATTTCGAATGCCCGAAGGCACATCGGGCACGTCCGCAGAACCTCCTGTATCCCAGGAAGAGTTCCGAAAGTTTACCAACAACGTAACTGCCACATTGGAGTTCATGAAAACGAAGATGGAGAACATCGAGGAAAGATCCATCCAGAGGGAGGTAGAACAAGAAGAGTACGAGCTAGAAACCGATGAGCAAGCAACCCAGGGAACCTTCCAAGGCTTTCCGTCCTTCTTGTTCGATTTGGAGCTCCCCAAGAGGTACGGGCCCCGCGACGAAGCCAAGTTCCTACGCGAGATCATGCGTCTCCTGACGACCGCGGACCCGCACTCACTCGACGTGAACGATCTACTGCTCCGTCTCCTGAGCCGGTTCAAGGTCCTTCTCCTCAAGGACGACTACGACGACAACGTCTGTGACTACGCCACTGCAGCCCTGCGAGCCACGCCCCCGAAGTCTGAGATGGAGATCGAGACGATCCTCGCTAAGGCCAAGACTAAGGGCAAGCGTAAGCGTCGGAATTTTCAGGAGCAGGGCTCCAGCAGCGTCGGCCGCCGGGCCCGCTCCTAATATTCCCATCAACCCGTTCGCGATGGCGGGTGTGGGAACAATTCAGGGTATCTCCAGCAGTAGTAGCGTGGGTACGAGACGGAATCCCCGTCGAGATCACAGCGCCTCCACCACCGGCAGCCCCACAGAGGACCATCGACCCGAGGATACTTCCGAAGCTCGAATCAATGACACAACAAGGAATCATCGAGCCGACGCCCCTCAGTCAGCTCAAGCACAGCGCCCCGCTGTTTGCTGTCCCCAAGGGGGAAGACATAAGAGTGATCCACGACCTGAGGCGGCTGAACACGGTCACACGCGAACGCCGCTCCTTCCGTCTGTTCGGCATACGTCGTGCCATCAACACACTCTCCAGCCAGGCCTGGATGGCCAAGATAGACCTAAGATCCGGCTACTCACAGCTGGCCATCAGAGACTCGGACAAACCGCTCCTGGGCATCGCTCTGCCCGACGGTCGGGCGTTCCAATACCGCACGCTAGGCTTCGGTTGGACCGCCGCGCCTTATTTCTTCCAGTCCGCTATGGTCCAGGTAGCAAAGGTCATCGCCCTCCGCCACAAGGTAATCGTCAACGTCTACCTCGACGACTTCTTACTGTCAGCCGACAGCAGAGACCACCTCAGCAAGGAAATACCCAAGATCATCAAGACGATGGAGGCACTGGGCCTCATCCCGTCGCTGGAGAAGTGCATCTTAACACCGTGCCAGTGCATAGAATTCCTTGGCCTGCTCCTGAACACCACGTCCAACACCCCGCCGACAAGGCCAAGAGGTACGCAGAGGCCCTATCAGAAGCACTCGTCAAGAAGCGCATCCGCGCGAGAGACTGGGCGAAGATCGTAGGCAAGCTCTCCTTCTTCGCCACCTCTGCAAGACGGGCTACCCTGAAGCTCCGCACGCTCCCCTCTGCCACGGAGAACTGGGTCGACATCCACCCCTACACAGCAGACCTCAAGGAGTGGCTGCAGCTCCTGGCCGTCCGACCAACCCGCTCCTTCGCCGAGTTGAAGAACCTATGGTCTCAGGACCAGCAACTAGAGCTGATTATTTCCACAGATGCGTCGGGCACAGGCTGGGGAGCCCAGTGGACCAACACGTCCGCGAACTCCCACGGTTCTTTCAAGGGCGCACTGGCGGAACAATCTATCAACGTGAAGGAGCTCGCCGCAGTCCTCTTTGGCTCACGCATCATACCAGCACAGGACTCAGAGCGCAATCTCACGGTCTTCTCAGACAACAGCTCGTGCGTCGCCTGGATCAACAAGGAGGGCAGCCTAGCGGCCAGCAAGCGAGTACCACTCGAGCCCATTGGCACCCGGGGTGCTGAGACGCCCGAGAGGGCGCACGGAAACGTGCAGTTTATGGCATCAGAATTTCGAATGCCCGAAGGCACATCGGGCACGTCCGCAGAACCTCCTGTATCCCAGGAAGAGTTCCGAAAGTTTACCAACAACGTAACTGCCACATTGGAGTTCATGAAAACGAAGATGGAGAACATCGAGGAAAGATCCATCCAGAGGGAGGTAGAACAAGAAGAGTACGAGCTAGAAACCGATGAGCAAGCAACCCAGGGAACCTTCCAAGGCTTTCCGTCCTTCTTGTTCGATTTGGAGCTCCCCAAGAGGTACGAGCCCCGCGACGAAGCCAAGTTCCTACGCGAGATCATGCGTCTCCTGACGACCGCGGACCCGCACTCACTCGACGTGAACGATCTACTGCTCCGTCTCCTGAGCCGGTTCAAGGTCCTTCTCCTCAAGGACGACTACGACGACAACGTCTGTGACTACGCCACTGCAGCCCTGCGAGCCACGCCCCCGAAGTCTGAGATGGAGATCGAGACGATCCTCGCTAAGGCCAAGACTAAGGGCAAGCGTAAGCGTCGGAATTTTTCAGGAGCAGGGCTCCAGCAGCGTCGGCCGCCGGGCCCGCTCCTAATATTCCCATCAACCCGTTCGCGATGGCGGGTGTGGGAACAATTCAGGGTATCTCCAGCAGTAGTAGCGTGGGTACGAGACGGAATCCCCGTCGAGATCACAGCGCCTCCACCACCGGCAGCCCCACAGAGGACCATCGACCCGAGGATACTTCCGAAGCTCGAATCAATGACACAACAAGGAATCATCGAGCCGACGCCCCTCAGTCAGCTCAAGCACAGCGCCCCGCTGTTTGCTGTCCCCAAGGGGGAAGACATAAGAGTGATCCACGACCTGAGGCGGCTGAACACGGTCACACGCGAACGCCGCTCCTTCCGTCTGTTCGGCATACGTCGTGCCATCAACACACTCTCCAGCCAGGCCTGGATGGCCAAGATAGACCTAAGATCCGGCTACTCACAGCTGGCCATCAGAGACTCGGACAAACCGCTCCTGGGCATCGCTCTGCCCGACGGTCGGGCGTTCCAATACCGCACGCTAGGCTTCGGTTGGACCGCCGCGCCTTATTTCTTCCAGTCCGCTATGGTCCAGGTAGCAAAGGTCATCGCCCTCCGCCACAAGGTAATCGTCAACGTCTACCTCGACGACTTCTTACTGTCAGCCGACAGCAGAGACCACCTCAGCAAGGAAATACCCAAGATCATCAAGACGATGGAGGCACTGGGCCTCATCCCGTCGCTGGAGAAGTGCATCTTAACACCGTGCCAGTGCATAGAATTCCTTGGCCTGCTCCTGCACACCACGTCCAACACCCCGCCGACAAGGCCAAGAGGTACGCAGAGGCCCTATCAGAAGCACTCGTCAAGGAGCGCATCCGCGCGAGAGACTGGGCGAAGATCGTAGGCAAGCTCTCCTTCTTCGCCACCTCTGCAAGACGGGCTACCCTGAAGCTCCGCACGCTCCCCTCTGCCACGGAGAACTGGGTCGACATCCACCCCTACACAGCAGACCTCAAGGAGTGGCTGCAGCTCCTGGCCGTCCGACCAACCCGCTCCTTCGCCGAGTTGAAGAACCTATGGTCTCAGGACCAGCAACTAGAGCTGATTATTTCCACAGATGCGTCGGGCACAGGCTGGGGAGCCCAGTGAACCAACACGTCCGCGAACTCCCACGGTTCTTTCAAGGGCGCACTGGCGGAACAATCTATCAACGTGAAGGAGCTCGCCGCAGTCCTCTTTGGCTCACGCATCATACCAGCACAGGACTCAGAGCGCAATCTCACGGTCTTCTCAGACAACAGCTCGTGCGTCGCCTGGATCAACAAGGAGGGCAGCCTAGCGGCCAGCAAGCGAGTACCACTCGAGCCCATTGGCACCCGGGGTGCTGAGACGCCCGAGAGGGCGCACGGAAACGTGCAGTTTATGGCATCAGAATTTCGAATGCCCGAAGGCACATCGGGCACGTCCGCAGAACCTCCTGTATCCCAGGAAGAGTTCCGAAAGTTTACCAACAACGTAACTGCCACATTGGAGTTCATGAAAACGAAGATGGAGAACATCGAGGAAAGATCCATCCAGAGGGAGGTAGAACAAGAAGAGTACGAGCTAGAAACCGATGAGCAAGCAACCCAGGGAACCTTCCAAGGCTTTCCGTCCTTCTTGTTCGATTTGGAGCTCCCCAAGAGGTACGGGCCCCGCGACGAAGCCAAGTTCCTACGCGAGATCATGCGTCTCCTGACGACCGCGGACCCGCACTCACTCGACGTGAACGATCTACTGCTCCGTCTCCTGAGCCGGTTCAAGGTCCTTCTCCTCAAGGACGACTACGACGACAACGTCTGTGACTACGCCACTGCAGCCCTGCGAGCCACGCCCCCGAAGTCTGAGATGGAGATCGAGACGATCCTCGCTAAGGCCAAGACTAAGGGCAAGCGTAAGCGTCGGAATTTTCAGGAGCAGGGCTCCAGCAGCGTCGGCCGCCGGGCCCGCTCCTAATATTCCCATCAACCCGTTCGCGATGGCGGGTGTGGGAACAATTCAGGGTATCTCCAGCAGTAGTAGCGTGGGTACGAGACGGAATCCCCGTCGAGATCACAGCGCCTCCACCACCGGCAGCCCCACAGAGGACCATCGACCCGAGGATACTTCCGAAGCTCGAATCAATGACACAACAAGGAATCATCGAGCCGACGCCCCTCAGTCAGCTCAAGCACAGCGCCCCGCTGTTTGCTGTCCCCAAGGGGGAAGACATAAGAGTGATCCACGACCTGAGGCGGCTGAACACGGTCACACGCGAACGCCGCTCCTTCCGTCTGTTCGGCATACGTCGTGCCATCAACACACTCTCCAGCCAGGCCTGGATGGCCAAGATAGACCTAAGATCCGGCTACTCACAGCTGGCCATCAGAGACTCGGACAAACCGCTCCTGGGCATCGAAAGAAAGAAAGAAATTTACATTTGCCTGGTGTCAGGCCCCGGACTGAGCTTGCCCGCTCCTGGGCATCGCTCTGCCCGACGGTCGGGCGTTCCAATACCGCACGCTAGGCTTCGGTTGGACCGCCGCGCCTTATTTCTTCCAGTCCGCTATGGTCCAGGTAGCAAAGGTCATCGCCCTCCGCCACAAGGTAATCGTCAACGTCTACCTCGACGACTTCTTACTGTCAGCCGACAGCAGAGACCACCTCAGCAAGGAAATACCCAAGATCATCAAGACGATGGAGGCACTGGGCCTCATCCCGTCGCTGGAGAAGTGCATCTTAACACCGTGCCAGTGCATAGAATTCCTTGGCCTGCTCCTGCACACCACGTCCAACACCCCGCCGACAAGGCCAAGAGGTACGCAGAGGCCCTATCAGAAGCACTCGTCAAGAAGCGCATCCGCGCGAGAGACTGGGCGAAGATCGTAGGCAAGCTCTCCTTCTTCGCCACCTCTGCAAGACGGGCTACCCTGAAGCTCCGCACGCTCCCCTCTGCCACGGAGAACTGGGTCGACATCCACCCCTACACAGCAGACCTCAAGGAGTGGCTGCAGCTCCTGGCCGTCCGACCAACCCGCTCCTTCGCCGAGTTGAAGAACCTATGGTCTCAGGACCAGCAACTAGAGCTGATTATTTCCACAGATGCGTCGGGCACAGGCTGGGGAGCCCAGTGGACCAACACGTCCGCGAACTCCCACGGTTCTTTCAAGGGCGCACTGGCGGAACAATCTATCAACGTGAAGGAGCTCGCCGCAGTCCTCTTTGGCTCACGCATCATACCAGCACAGGACTCAGAGCGCAATCTCACGGTCTTCTCAGACAACAGCTCGTGCGTCGCCTGGATCAACAAGGAGGGCAGCCTAGCGGCCAGCAAGCGAGTACCACTCGAGCCCATTGGCACCCGGGGTGCTGAGACGCCCGAGAGGGCGCACGGAAACGTGCAGTTTATGGCATCAGAATTTCGAATGCCCGAAGGCACATCGGGCACGTCCGCAGAACCTCCTGTATCCCAGGAAGAGTTCCGAAAGTTTACCAACAACGTAACTGCCACATTGGAGTTCATGAAAACGAAGATGGAGAACATCGAGGAAAGATCCATCCAGAGGGAGGTAGAACAAGAAGAGTACGAGCTAGAAACCGATGAGCAAGCAACCCAGGGAACCTTCCAAGGCTTTCCGTCCTTCTTGTTCGATTTGGAGCTCCCCAAGAGGTACGAGCCCCGCGACGAAGCCAAGTTCCTACGCGAGATCATGCGTCTCCTGACGACCGCGGACCCGCACTCACTCGACGTGAACGATCTACTGCTCCGTCTCCTGAGCCGGTTCAAGGTCCTTCTCCTCAAGGACGACTACGACGACAACGTCTGTGACTACGCCACTGCAGCCCTGCGAGCCACGCCCCCGAAGTCTGAGATGGAGATCGAGACGATCCTCGCTAAGGCCAAGACTAAGGGCAAGCGTAAGCGTCGGAATTTTCAGGAGCAGGGCTCCAGCAGCGTCGGCCGCCGGGCCCGCTCCTAATATTCCCATCAACCCGTTCGCGATGGCGGGTGTGGGAACAATTCAGGGTATCTCCAGCAGTAGTAGCGTGGGTACGAGACGGAATCCCCGTCGAGATCACAGCGCCTCCACCACCGGCAGCCCCACAGAGGACCATCGACCCGAGGATACTTCCGAAGCTCGAATCAATGACACAACAAGGAATCATCGAGCCGACGCCCCTCAGTCAGCTCAAGCACAGCGCCCCGCTGTTTGCTGTCCCCAAGGGGGAAGACATAAGAGTGATCCACGACCTGAGGCGGCTGAACACGGTCACACGCGAACGCCGCTCCTTCCGTCTGTTCGGCATACGTCGTGCCATCAACACACTCTCCAGCCAGGCCTGGATGGCCAAGATAGACCTAAGATCCGGCTACTCACAGCTGGCCATCAGAGACTCGGACAAACCGCTCCTGGGCATCGCTCTGCCCGACGGTCGGGCGTTCCAATACCGCACGCTAGGCTTCGGTTGGACCGCCGCGCCTTATTTCTTCCAGTCCGCTATGGTCCAGGTAGCAAAGGTCATCGCCCTCCGCCACAAGGTAATCGTCAACGTCTACCTCGACGACTTCTTACTGTCAGCCGACAGCAGAGACCACCTCAGCAAGGAAATACCCAAGATCATCAAGACGATGGAGGCACTGGGCCTCATCCCGTCGCTGGAGAAGTGCATCTTAACACGAGCACCACTCGAGCCCATTGGCACCCGGGGTGCTGAGACGCCCGAGAGGGCGCACGGAAACGTGCAGTTTATGGCATCAGAATTTCGAATGCCCGAAGGCACATCGGGCACGTCCGCAGAACCTCCTGTATCCCAGGAAGAGTTCCGAAAGTTTACCAACAACGTAACTGCCACATTGGAGTTCATGAAAACGAAGATGGAGAACATCGAGGAAAGATCCATCCAGAGGGAGGTAGAACAAGAAGAGTACGAGCTAGAAACCGATGAGCAAGCAACCCAGGGAACCTTCCAAGGCTTTCCGTCCTTCTTGTTCGATTTGGAGCTCCCCAAGAGGTACGGGCCCCGCGACGAAGCCAAGTTCCTACGCGAGATCATGCGTCTCCTGACGACCGCGGACCCGCACTCACTCGACGTGAACGATCTACTGCTCCGTCTCCTGAGCCGGTTCAAGGTCCTTCTCCTCAAGGACGACTACGACGACAACGTCTGTGACTACGCCACTGCAGCCCTGCGAGCCACGCCCCCGAAGTCTGAGATGGAGATCGAGACGATCCTCGCTAAGGCCAAGACTAAGGGCAAGCGTAAGCGTCGGAATTTTCAGGAGCAGGGCTCCAGCAGCGTCGGCCGCCGGGCCCGCTCCTAATATTCCCATCAACCCGTTCGCGATGGCGGGTGTGGGAACAATTCAGGGTATCTCCAGCAGTAGTAGCGTGGGTACGAGACGGAATCCCCGTCGAGATCACAGCGCCTCCACCACCGGCAGCCCCACAGAGGACCATCGACCCGAGGATACTTCCGAAGCTCGAATCAATGACACAACAAGGAATCATCGAGCCGACGCCCCTCAGTCAGCTCAAGCACAGCGCCCCGCTGTTTGCTGTCCCCAAGGGGGAAGACATAAGAGTGATCCACGACCTGAGGCGGCTGAACACGGTCACACGCGAACGCCGCTCCTTCCGTCTGTTCGGCATACGTCGTGCCATCAACACACTCTCCAGCCAGGCCTGGATGGCCAAGATAGACCTAAGATCCGGCTACTCACAGCTGGCCATCAGAGACTCGGACAAACCGCTCCTGGGCATCGCTCTGCCCGACGGTCGGGCGTTCCAATACCGCACGCTAGGCTTCGGTTGGACCGCCGCGCCTTATTTCTTCCAGTCCGCTATGGTCCAGGTAGCAAAGGTCATCGCCCTCCGCCACAAGGTAATCGTCAACGTCTACCTCGACGACTTCTTACTGTCAGCCGACAGCAGAGACCACCTCAGCAAGGAAATACCCAAGATCATCAAGACGATGGAGGCACTGGGCCTCATCCCGTCGCTGGAGAAGTGCATCTTAACACGAGCACCACTCGAGCCCATTGGCACCCGGGGTGCTGAGACGCCCGAGAGGGCGCACGGAAACGTGCAGTTTATGGCATCAGAATTTCGAATGCCCGAAGGCACATCGGGCACGTCCGCAGAACCTCCTGTATCCCAGGAAGAGTTCCGAAAGTTTACCAACAACGTAACTGCCACATTGGAGTTCATGAAAACGAAGATGGAGAACATCGAGGAAAGATCCATCCAGAGGGAGGTAGAACAAGAAGAGTACGAGCTAGAAACCGATGAGCAAGCAACCCAGGGAACCTTCCAAGGCTTTCCGTCCTTCTTGTTCGATTTGGAGCTCCCCAAGAGGTACGGGCCCCGCGACGAAGCCAAGTTCCTACGCGAGATCATGCGTCTCCTGACGACCGCGGACCCGCACTCACTCGACGTGAACGATCTACTGCTCCGTCTCCTGAGCCGGTTCAAGGTCCTTCTCCTCAAGGACGACTACGACGACAACGTCTGTGACTACGCCACTGCAGCCCTGCGAGCCACGCCCCCGAAGTCTGAGATGGAGATCGAGACGATCCTCGCTAAGGCCAAGACTAAGGGCAAGCGTAAGCGTCGGAATTTTCAGGAGCAGGGCTCCAGCAGCGTCGGCCGCCGGGCCCGCTCCTAATATTCCCATCAACCCGTTCGCGATGGCGGGTGTGGGAACAATTCAGGGTATCTCCAGCAGTAGTAGCGTGGGTACGAGACGGAATCCCCGTCGAGATCACAGCGCCTCCACCACCGGCAGCCCCACAGAGGACCATCGACCCGAGGATACTTCCGAAGCTCGAATCAATGACACAACAAGGAATCATCGAGCCGACGCCCCTCAGTCAGCTCAAGCACAGCGCCCCGCTGTTTGCTGTCCCCAAGGGGGAAGACATAAGAGTGATCCACGACCTGAGGCGGCTGAACACGGTCACACGCGAACGCCGCTCCTTCCGTCTGTTCGGCATACGTCGTGCCATCAACACACTCTCCAGCCAGGCCTGGATGGCCAAGATAGACCTAAGATCCGGCTACTCACAGCTGGCCATCAGAGACTCGGACAAACCGCTCCTGGGCATCGCTCTGCCCGACGGTCGGGCGTTCCAATACCGCACGCTAGGCTTCGGTTGGACCGCCGCGCCTTATTTCTTCCAGTCCGCTATGGTCCAGGTAGCAAAGGTCATCGCCCTCCGCCACAAGGTAATCGTCAACGTCTACCTCGACGACTTCTTACTGTCAGCCGACAGCAGAGACCACCTCAGCAAGGAAATACCCAAGATCATCAAGACGATGGAGGCACTGGGCCTCATCCCGTCGCTGGAGAAGTGCATCTTAACACCGTGCCAGTGCATAGAATTCCTTGGCCTGCTCCTGCACACCACGTCCAACACCCCGCCGACAAGGCCAAGAGGTACGCAGAGGCCCTATCAGAAGCACTCGTCAAGAAGCGCATCCGCGCGAGAGACTGGGCGAAGATCGTAGGCAAGCTCTCCTTCTTCGCCACCTCTGCAAGACGGGCTACCCTGAAGCTCCGCACGCTCCCCTCTGCCACGGAGAACTGGGTCGACATCCACCCCTACACAGCAGACCTCAAGGAGTGGCTGCAGCTCCTGGCCGTCCGACCAACCCGCTCCTTCGCCGAGTTGAAGAACCTATGGTCTCAGGACCAGCAACTAGAGCTGATTATTTCCACAGATGCGTCGGGCACAGGCTGGGGAGCCCAGTGGACCAACACGTCCGCGAACTCCCACGGTTCTTTCAAGGGCGCACTGGCGGAACAATCTATCAACGTGAAGGAGCTCGCCGCAGTCCTCTTTGGCTCACGCATCATACCAGCACAGGACTCAGAGCGCAATCTCACGGTCTTCTCAGACAACAGCTCGTGCGTCGCCTGGATCAACAAGGAGGGCAGCTCAAAGGCCCCCCGATGGCGCTACAGACACTCAGGATACTCTACAAGGAGATGGAACGCAAGAAGCTCCTCATACACGCTCGACACACCCCAGGCCACCTCAATCTCGCCGCAGACCGACTGTCACGCGGGTTGTCCACCCCACCCCACGTGCTGGAGACAATTCTCGAGACTTGGGGCCCCGTCGACGTGGACGCTACAGCACACCCAGACCGCACTCTACGCCTCCCAGGGTTTACCATCGAACACTGGCCGGACGGCCTGTTCAGGGACTGGCGCGGACACCGCGTTTATGCCGCGCCACACCCGTCCCCGATGACCTTGGGACGGACATGGCAGACCCTCCTACCGATCTTAACGACCCCGACTACATCCCCTCCGAACTCGTGGACCTCAGCATGCTTCCTCGTCGTGCCAGACATTACGAGCCCCGAACTCCAACAACTCAAGGCGCACGCGACATGCAAGATTCCCTTCTCAGTACCGAAAGACGACTTCGCATCAGAGGACCAACAACTCCTAGACCGTCTCTCCAGGCCAAACGGGACCATCCGCTTCATAGCTCTCGCCTTCAGGACACGTTCTCCAGAATCCTGCAGCACCCAATACTGTCTCACATGCGCCGAGACGAGTCCAAGCGCTCAGTAGCCGGATGGATTACAGCATTCCTTGAGTACCGCGACCCACACGAGGACGACACCGATGAGTACCGAGCCTTCCTGGAGGACGAGGCCGAGTATAATGCACCAGCCACGGTCGATCGAAAGGGATACTGGATCGAGAAGGCCGCCCCACTCTTTTCCGACTGGACCCCCAGCACCTACTGTCCACAAATCAGAAGAGGCATAGCAGACAACGCCAACACCACCGGCATGACAGGCGGGTCAGCCCCAGTCACAAGGGAGGACATGATCAGGGCCATCAAGTCCAGGAACAGCGACATCGCGACGTACCAAGCGACACTATTCGCCGCGATTGCTTACCTGACCGTGAGCCGCGGAGCTGAAATCTTCAACCTGACGAGCGCTGACATCGTGTTCAAGACAAACGGGGACGCCCAGCTGCTCCTTGGTCGCACAAAGACGCTTGCAAAGGTCACTAAGTCACTACCCAACACCCTACTAGGCCCATTCAACCCAGCGCTGGCCCTGAAGAGATGGGTACGAGGCTTGAACCTTCCACCGGACGCCTGCATCTGGCGCGCGATCACATCCTCATCGAAAGTCAGCCGTAAGACCCCGTGCACAATGCGACGTATGCGAGAGGAGCTACGCACAGTCTTCCACGACAACAGGATTGGCCTACACAGCTTCCGCAAGGGAGCGGCTTCCGAACTGGCACTAGCAGGCACACCGATAGAGACCTTACTCCAACTCGGAACCTGGGCTAACGGCAACTCTCTCCGGCCTTACATCGGGGAGGCTATCCGCAACCACCCTCGTCAAACCCGACAAACTGCAAACACCCTGTTCCCATTCTAACACCATAAACCATCGCACCGGAGGCCGTCAAGGAGACGCCCGGTCCAGCCGAAAGCAGCAAGGAGCTGCTGGCACTTGAGGCAGGCATGGAGCCGCCATACTCCACTGTAATTACTCTACTTACCTCAGATCTGCGGACGGTGTTCCCCTTTGGGAGTATGAGTTAGGTGGCTTCCTGTCACAGGACCATCACTGGCACCTGCGCGCGCCGATCAATGTGCACTTTAGGTCACACTTCGAAACGCATCGGCAGGTGTCGGAAGCCTAGTCTAGCCGCGCAAATCACCACGAATACAAAATTCTCGGCCACCGGGACTCGAACCCGGGTCTTAAGAGTGAGAGTCTTATGTTCTAACCAGCTATACCATGGCCGAATTTACTTTCCCAGGTTGTCCGAACGACACGCGACTCCGCGGAACTTAGGGTAACCACTCTCGCGCAGGGGCAGGGGATGCGTTATGCGATGCGGCGAAGGGGTGGGAGGCGCAGGGGGGCTCGGGGACGACGCAGCCTAGAGTGGCCAAGTCAGCCGAGTCGCGACTCCGGCACATTTCTGGTGAGGCGATTAGGGGCGAAGTTCGGCCCAGCGGGCCTTGCACTGAGTGACGTAGTCGCTCCAGACGGTCATGTTGCCCTCCCAAGTCTTGAGGAAGACCAGGTCGCGCATGGTTCCCGCCAGGTGCGGCCGTGCGATGGCGTCGCAAAACTGCACCGCCCAGTCCGCGGTCAGGCGGGACTCCGTGGCGCCGCCGACGGTGGTGGCGGCGACCAGGAAGGTGACGTCCCAGTTGGCGTACTCCTTGGTCTTCTCGAGCTCGGCGTCGCGGGGGTGCAGCCCGCAGTAGAAGTCCACGTATACATCATCGTGTACCGCGTTTCCGACCACGTCGCGCTCGCCCCAGACCTTGAGGTCGGCCCGCTTGTGTGTGGGCGCTGCGGCGTTGGTGACACGGAACTGTGGGTGTGTGTCGCGGAGGTCGACCTCTGGACGGCAACGGGGAATGGGCCGCCCGCGTAGGTCGTCCTGGGCTACCAGGTCGTGCACAGCCATCTTAACGTGGTCGTGGCGTGCGGTAATGGCGCCTTCCTTGAGGTGGGCGCACCCTAAGGCGTGGCGCCACGTGACATCCTGCTGGCCACAAAGGGGACATGTGACCGGCATTTCGCGGAATGGGGCGACATTGAGGTGTGCCCGGGCGATTGGGACGAACGCGCTGTCGCATGAGACGTGCTCGAGGTCCAGGGGGCTCAGGCTGGCCTCCTTCCTGAGGATTCCGGCGGCGGGTGCGGTGAGGGAGCTGCAGTCGGTGAGGCCCTGGGAGACCTCCTCGGGGTCTAGACTGAAGTCGTGGGGTGTCTTGGGGCGGTAATTGGCCGTCCAGGTCTCTGCCAACATCGTTGTGAGGTTCTTCTGTGGCTTTTCAGCCTCGATGTCGAACAGGTCCTGGGTGGTCTTGGGCCACCTCTGGCACCCATTGGGAGCGAATAGCTCCTCCTCCATGGCCCTTGTGATGCCTAGGGCGTGCAGCTGGTGCGCTGCTCCTAAAAACGCACATTGCCAAATGAGAGAGGGAAGTGGAATCCGAAGCCCGTAGTCATCATAATCAAGTGCAAGGCGCTCTTTTGGGATATTTGAAACGTCCGTTTCTTGAAGTATGCGGCCGATAACGGTTCTCAGCGTGTGTTCGAGCCTTTTGGTTCGGCATTCGTGCCCGATCGGGCTCACGTTGCGAAATACTGCTGAAGCCATCGGTAGAACGCATGACCTGATCATGTTGATCGCTACGGCGGCTGCTTTTGGCCCCACGGTCTCCGTCATTTCTGCGACGCGTTCGAGCGCCTCCTCCATGCGCGTGAAGATATCATCCACTGCCTGGGAGATGCCGGCGTCGTCTCCTACGGGGATTCCCAACGCGCGTCCGCTCCGTCTGCCAAGTGATCCGGCCTTCGTCAGGATGAGGCACTTCTGCCTGTTGACGCGCATACCAACGGCCTTGCATGCTGCTTCCACTCGCACGTAGAACGTCTCTATCGAGCGTTGGTCCGCGTGGGCGGGCAAGAGACCGTACAAGTCATCTTGGTACCCGAGAATGGTGGCGCTCGGGAGCTGAGACCGGAGGCTCTTCAGGATGGGCATCATTGCCAGCGTGAAGAGTGCGGGCGAGAGCGGGTCACCCTGGTGGATGCCCTCGCGGCTGTCAATGACCTTGCCAGTCGGCGTAAGCAGCTTGCCCTCCCTGTACATCGTAGTGAAGTATGGGAGTGCGGCTGGGGCATAGGCCTGCAGTACTGCATGAAGGTGAGCCCGGGACACTGTGCCATACGCATTGGACATGTCCACAGCACAGACCTTGTGGCCCGACTCGTAGGCCTCGGCGATCTTGTTGGTCATGATGTCCAGGCCGCAGCTCTCACCCAGCCCATACTGCTCTGGGCAGACCCCATCGTCCCGGAGGCGGGCCGAGACGGCTGAGGCAAGGACCTTCGCGGCAAGGCGTCGGAGAGACTCGCCCATAGCGATGGGTCTGACGCGATCTTGGCCCTTTGGTAGCGCGATGAGCCGTGCGTGCGCGAGGATGCTTGTGTACTCCTCTCCTGCGATGATATCTCTCACGAGAGGTAGCAGCGCCTGGACAAGCTTGCCTTTCCGCAGTCTGTGGGCCAGTTTGAGATGCAAGAAGCTCAGCCCGGATGGGCCCGGTGCCGAGTCCGCCCTCATCCTTCCTAGGGCTTCGTCAACCGCCTCGAACGTGATCTCAAAGGACGTCAGTGCGTCGGTGTGGGGTGTGAGTGCCGGTGTCTGGGGATCGTGAAGTGGGGTGGCCTGCATTTCCTCCAGCTTCTGGTCGATCTCTCCCGGTGTCAGTGTCATTTCCGCCGAAAGCAGGACCTTCATGGCGCTTGAATAGTACCCTGCGGCGGCCTTCGAGTATGCAGCTCGCTCCGGAGAGCGGGCCCGGAGAGAAAACGCCCTTCTTCCCAGGGCGGTATACGGTCCGCGCGTGCCGAAGGACGGCGGCTAGCGCCTCTCGCTTCCGACTCTCCGGGGCGTTGGCAAGGGCCACGAGCAGCTGGATCAGCCCGTTCACAAACCTGGCTGCCGCCTTTCGCGAGGGCTTTGATCGGCCGATACGGCCGGCTTCAGCTGGATGGGGAAGGAACGCCAGTTCGAGGGGCAGGTCGCCTGCGATGGGGTCAGTTGGTGGCATGGGGAGGAGTGCGGCTCTCGGTCTCCGCTGGGTCAGACTGGGTCTGGTGTGCGGTGGACCACCGGTTGTGGGGTCCTGCCGGAGTCCGCAGGCCTCCCTCATGAAGTAGACCAACCTTGGTGTGAACTCGCGGAACCCTTTCGGGGAAGCTGTAGGGTGGCCGCCTGTCCGGCTCGTCAGCGAAAATGCCTTCCAGAAGCTGTGTCCAGCGTTCGCGTGACATCCTGTGGACGCCATTCTGCCCGCCGGACACTTCTCCGACCCGGACTGCTGTCGTGAGTGTGGACCTTACCTGCTCGGCCGAGCCCCAATGAGACTCGACCAGGTGGGTCGGGATGTTTGCGGTGAACCTATGCCGGAGTCGATCCAGCTTGGCAGGCTCAGCCACCCCTGGGTAGGCGTGGATGATGCTGGCCCAGGGTGCGCCTCCGTGATCTGGTTGAGAGCGCCAGGAGGTCCTGTGTACACAAATGTACGTGGTTCAGGGCCTTGGCTTGCCTGCGGCGGCGGGCGAAGGGGAGGGTTGGCTGAGTCACCACGGGCTCCGTGCCCGGTCTCTGACTCAGCTCTCTCCCCTTCCCCGTCTTCGACGCCCGCCAGGGAGAGGAACTCGGACACTGCGGTGTCGTCGATGTTCCTCTCCTCTGGCTGGGTGGGGGCAACCTGGGCGGGGGTCTGGCGCGTGGGCCTGTCACCCTGCGGGGCGGTTGCGGGCTGCGGCCCAGTTAGGGCGGCAGCGGAGTCGGTGGGGGCAGCCTGGGCAGGGGTGGTGTCGGTAGACCGGTCATCCCGCTGGGCGGCTGCGGGCTGCGGCCCAGTTAGGGCGGCAGCGGAGTCGGTGGGGGCAGCATCGGCAGGGGTGGGGCTCGGGGGCCTATCACCCTGCTGTTGACGGTCTGCGCGGCCAGCAGCTACGCGACACGCGTATGCTTCTGCCTCGAGGAAGGCAGTGCGGTCTCGCGCAGGGCTTGCCGGGCGGGCCTCCTCGACACGGCTGATCAGTTGGGCGTATGACTGACGCCCGGTCTTGGCGCGGCGAGCGGCGATCTCGGACGGGCGGAGCGGACGAGGGTGCTCCCTCATGAGCTGCTCATCGGTCCTTCTGCCCCGTATCACGCGCTCGAGGGCCTCGTTGGCACGATCAATCGAGATCGTAGCAGTGAACACCTGGTTGGTGGCTGCGGCGTGAAGAAGTGAAGTGGCATTGGCGATGTGGTCATCACGGCGGGATGCCTTCGGCTTATGGCCTGGCCCGAAGCGGTTTGTGGCCGCATGAACGTAGTCCGTGATCAAAGAAAGGTTGTTGATCGTGAAGAAGCGTTTGTTGTCCGTCACAAGGCGCAATAAACGATCCTTGTTCATACAAACCTCGATGAAGGCCTCAGCGTTCTTCGGCCACGAGCCTTTCGGGCAGTGCTGACGAATTTCGTCCATTACGCGCAGGAGCGCAGCGAACAGCGCTAGTTTCAGGTAATTCGTGTCACCTGGTCCGTCATCGGATGTATGGCAGGATTCGTCGCCTTGCGGCGGCGAATCGAGCAACTTTCCTCTGGATACCATGGCCGAATTTACTTTCCCAGGTTGTCCGAACGACACGCGACTCCGCGGAATTTCGAGCAACTACTCTCGCGCAGGGGCAGGGGATGCGTTATGCGATGCGGCGATGGGGCGGGAGGCGCAGGGGGGCTCGGGGACGACGCAGCCTAGAGTGGCCAAGTCAGCCGAGTCGCGACTCCAGATTTCTGTGCAGGGACCTGGTTATAGGTTGAGCTCGGCCCAGCGGGCCTTGCACTGGCTGACATAGTCACTCCAGATGCTGAGGTTGCCCTCCCAGGCCTTCAGGAAGGCCGTGTCGCGCATGGTTCCCGCCAGGTGCGGCCGTGCAATGGCGTCGCAAAACTGCACCGCCCAGTCCGCGGTCAGGCGGGACTCCGTGGCGCCGCCGACGGTGGTGGCGGCGACCAGGAAGGTGACGTCCCAGTTGGCGTACTCCCGGGTCTTCTCGGTCTCGGCGTCGCGGGGGTGAAGACCGCAGTAGAAGTCGACGTAGACGTCGTCGTGGACGACGTTTCCGACCACGTCGCGCTCGCCCCAGACCTTGAGGTCAGCCCGCTTGTGTGTGGGGGCGTCGGCGCTCGTGACGCGGAACCTAGGGTGGGTGTCGAGCAGATCGAACTCGGGCTTGCAGTGGGGGATGGGGCGCCCGCGGAGGTCGTCCTGGGTCACGAGATCGTGCACAGCCATCTTGATGCTGTCGTGGCGTGCGTTGGTCGCGCCATCCTTCAGGTAGGAGCAGCCGAGGGCGTGGCGCCACGTGATGTCCTGCTGGCCACAGAGGGGGCAGGTGACCGGCATCTCGCGGAATGGGGCGATGTTGAGGTGCGCCCGGGTGACGGGGACGAACACGCTGTCGCAGGAGGTCTGCTCGAGGTCGAGGGGGCTCAGCGCGGCTTCTTTGCGGAGGAGTCCGGCGGCGGGGGCCTCGAGGGAGCTGCAGTCAGAGAGGCCCTGGGAGACCTCCTCGGGGTCTAGGCCGAAGTCGGCGGGTGTCTTGGGGCGGTACTTGGCCGTCCAGGCTTTTGCAAGCATCGTAGTGAGTGTCTTCTGCGGCTTTTCAGCCTCGATGCTAAACAGTTCCTGGATGGTTTTGGGCCACTCCTGGCACTCTTCTGGAGAGAACAGCGCCGCCTCCATGTCCCGGGTGATGCCTAGGGCGTGCAGCTGGTGGGCTGCGCCCAAAAATGCACACTTCCAGATGAGCGACGGAAGAGGGATACGGAGCCCGTAGTCGGCGAAATCGAGCGCTAGACGCTCTTCGGGTATCTTTGTGACGTCGGATACCTGAAGGATGCGTGCGATGGCAGCTCTCAGCTTCCGCTCCAGGCTTTTTGTGCGGCATTCGTGGCCAATCGGGCTCACGTTGCGAAAGATTGCCGAAGGCATCGGAAGAACGCAAGACCTGATCAGATTGACCGCCACCGAGGCCGCTTTCGGCCCCACTGCCTCGGTCATCTCGGCCACCCGCACGAGCGCGTCCTCCATGCGCGAGAAGGCCGCGTCCACAGCGTTGGCAACGCCCGCGTCGTCGCCTACGGGGATACCGAGCACCCGTCCGCTTTTTTGGCCCAGTGTCCCCGTCTTCGCCAGGACGAGGCACTTCAGTCGGTTCACCCGCATACCGACGGCTCCACACGCCGCCTCCACACGCGCGTAGAATGTATCGATCGTCCGCTGGTCTGCCTGCCGGGGCAGCAGCCCGTACACGTCGTCCTGGTAGCCGAGGATGGTCGTACTGGGAAGTTGCGACCGGAGGCTGCCGAGGAGGGGCGTCATAGCCAGCGTGAAGAGGGCTGGGGACAGGGGGTCCCCCTGGTGGATGCCCTCTCGGCTGGCTATGACGTGCCCGGTCGGGGTCAGCAGCTTGCCCTCGCCATACATGGTGGAGAAATAGGGGAGGGCGGCTGGGGCGTGCGCCTCGAGCACCACACGGAGGTGGGCGCGGGACACGGTTCCGTAGGCGTTAGTCATGTCAACAGCACAGACCTTGAGCCCTTCGTCGTACGCTTCCGCAATTTTCGCGGTCATAACGTCCAGGCCGCAGCTCTCGCCGAGCCCGTACTGCTCAGGGCAGACGCCGTCATTACGGAGACGCGACGAGACGGCCGAGGCGAGGACCTTCGCGGCCAGGCGCCGGAGCGCCTCGCCCATGGCGATGGGTCTGACCCGATCTTCGCCCTTCGGCAGTGCGATGAGCCGTGCGTGAGCGAGGATACCCGTGTACTCCTCGCCGGCAATGATGTCGCGCACAAGGGGCAGGAGTGCCTGCACCAACTGGCCCTTCCGGAGTCGATGAGCGAGTTTCAGATGCAAGAAGCTCAGCCCGGATGGGCCGGGGGCCGAGTCCGCTCTCATCTTCCCCAGCGCCTCGTCTACGGCCTCGAAGGTGACCTCAAAGGACGTGAGCGCGTCGGCGCGGCGTGTGAGAGCCGGCGTCTGGGGATCTCTCAGCGGGGCGGCCTGCATCTCCTCCAGCTTCTGGTCGATCTGACCCGGCGTGAGTGTCATCTCCTCAGAGAGCAGGACCTTCATGGCGCTGGAGTAATACCCGGCGGCGGCCTTCGAGTATGCAGCTCGCTCTGGGGAGCGGGTGCGGAGGGAGATCCCCTTCTTCCCAGGGCGATATACTGTCCGCGCGTGCCGGAGAACGGCTGCCAGAGCCTCCCGCTTCCGGTTCTGCGGCGCGTTCGCCAGGGTCACGAGCAGCCGGATCAGCCCGTTCACGAATCCCGCGGCAGCCTTCCGTGAGGGCTTCGCCCGGCCGATGCGTCCGGCTTCCGCGGGGTGAGGCAGATATGACAGCTCGATCGGCAGGTCGCCCGCGAGAGGGTCGGCCGGCGGCAGGGGCAGGAGCGCTGCTCTCGGTCTCCGTGGGGGCTGGCTGGGCCCGGCATGGGGCGGGGCCTCAGCACTAGGGTCCGGCGGAAGACCGCATGCCTCTCTCATGAAGAACACAAACCTCGGCGTGAACTGCCTGAACCCTTTGGGGAAGCTGTAGGGTGGCCGCCTGTCCGGCTCGTCCGCGAAGAGGCCCTCGAGAAGCTGTGTCCAGCGTTCACGTGACATCCTGTGGACGCCATTCTGCCCGCCGGACACTTCTCCGACCCGGACTGCTGTCGTGAGTGTGGACCTTACCTGCTCGGCCGAGCCCCAATGAGACTCGACCAGGTGGGTCGGGATGTTTGCGGTGAACCTATGCCGGAGTCGATCCAGCTTGGCAAGGCTCAGCCACCCCTGGGTAGGCGTGGATGATGCTGGCCCAGGGTGCGCCTCCGTGATCTGGTTAAGAGCGCCAGGAGGGCCTGTGTACACAAATGTACGTGGTTCAGGGCCTTGGCTTGCCTGCGGCGGCGGGCGAAGGGGAGGGTTGGCTGAGTCACCACGGGCTTCGTGCCCGGTCTCTGGCTCAGCTCTCTCCCCTTCCCCGCCTTCGACGCCCGCCAGGGAGAGGAACTCGGACACTGCGGTGTCGTCGATGTTCCTCTCCTCTGGCTGGGTGGGGGCAACCTGGGCGGGGGTCTGGCGCGTGGGCCTGTCACCCTGCGGGGCGGCTGCGGGCTGCGGCCCAGTTAGGGCGGCAGCGGAGTCGGTGGGGGCAGCATCGGCGGGGGTGGGGCTCGGGGGCCGGTCACCCTGCGGGGCGGCTGCGGGCTGCGGCCCAGTTAGGGCGACAGCGGAGTCGGTGGGGGCAGCATCGGCGGGGGTGGGGCTCGGGGCCGTCACCCTGCGGGGCGGCTGCGGGCTGCGGCCCAGTTAGGGCGGCAGCGGAGTCGGTGGGGGCAGCATCGGCGGGGGTGGGGCTCGGGGCCGGTCACCCTGCGGGGCGGCTGCGGGCTGCGGCCCAGTTAGGGCGGCAGCGGAGTCGGTGGGGGCAGCATCGGCAGGGGTGGGGCTCGGGGGCCTGTCACCCTGCGGGGCGGCTGCGGGCTGCGGCCCAGTTAGGGCGGCAGCGGAGTCGGTGGGGGCAGTATCGGCAGGGGTGGGGCTCGGGGGCCGGTCTCCCTGGCGTCGGGCGAAGGCATCGGCCCTCGCATACTCGCGGGCGATGCCCGCATTCGGTGGGCTGGCTGGGCGGGGCGCATGCTGGACCCGCTTCACCAAGGCGGTTACAGACGTCGTCCTCTGAGGGCCTCGGACAGTCTGAAGGAGGTTCATCCTTCTCGCTTTCACTGGGTCGATGGCGTGCTCGATCATACGCTCAAGAGCCTCGTTCGCACGTTCGATGGTGAGCGTTGATGTGAACGCCTGATCAGTGGCTGCAGCGTGCAGAATGGCGACAGCATTTGCGACGTGATCGTCGCGGCGGGAAGCTTTCACCTTGTGGCCGGGGCCGAAGCGATTTGTCGCCGCGTGAACGTAGTTGGTTATCCAAACCAAGTTGCTCACCGTGAAGAAACGCTTGTAATCCGAAATAAGGCTCAATAGACGTTCTTTGTTCATGCAGATCTCAATAAAGGCCTCAGTATCCTTCGGCCAAGAGTTCTTCGAGCTGGATGGATGGAAATCGTTAATCCACCGCAGAAGAGCAGCGAATAGCGCTAATCGCTTGTCAATAGACGTACCAGGTCCTTCATCGGATGTATGGCAGGATTCGTCGCCTTGCGGCGGCGAATCGAGCAACTTTCCTCTGGATACCATGGCCGAATTTACTTTCCCAGGTTGTCCGAACGACACGCGACTCCGCGGAATTTCGAGCAACTACTCTCGCGCAGGGGCAGGGGATGCGTTATGCGATGCGGCGATGGGGCGGGAGGCGCAGGGGGGCTCGGGGACGACGCAGCCTAGAGTGGCCGAGTCAGCCGAGTCGCGACTCCGGCATTTTGTGGGGAGGGCAGATTATTGGTGGTGCTCGGCCCAACGGGCCTTGCACTGGGAGACATAGTCCGACCAGACGCGGATGTTGTCTGCCCAGACCGAGAGGAAGGTGCGGTGCTTGACCCTGGGGACCAGGTGGGGGCGGGCGATCGCCTCACAGAGCTTCACGGCCCAGCACTCGGTGATGCGGGACTCAGTCTCACCCAGGACGGTGGTGGCGGCTGGGATAAATGTAATAGCCCAGTTCTGGTACTCCCTGGCCTTCTCCAGCTCAGCCGCGCGCGGGTTGACTCCACAGTAAAAATCGACATAGACGTCGTCATGGACCACGTTGCCAACCACGTCACGCTCACCAGAGACCTTGAGGTCGGCCCTCTTGCGGGTGGGCGCTCTGGCAGACACCTGCCGGAACCTGGGGTGGGCCCGGGTGAGCCAGCGCTCGGGCTTCACGTCAGCCATTGGACGGCCAGATATGTCATCGTCACTGACAACGGCCTGTACAACGTCCCGAATGTGGTCATGGCGGGCATCGTCGGCACCTCCGGTCTGGTTGGGGCACGAGAGGGCGTGCTTCCACGTGATGGCTTGCGCGTTGCACAGCGGGCAGACCTCAGGCAGCTCCTCGAATGGGGCCGTGTCGAGGTGCGCCCGCACAATGGGAACAAAGAGGGACCCCAGTGGAGCCGGATCGAGCTCCAAGGGCGTGAGGGAGGCCTCCTTGCGGAGTGCTCCGGCAGCGGGGGCGGGGCGGCCAGCTGACTCCGGTAGAGCCTGAACGGCGGCATCTGGGCATAACTCGAAGTCAGCAGGCTGATTGGGG
Organism: Carpediemonas membranifera; assembly: GCA_019828565.1. Taxonomy (NCBI): domain Eukaryota; phylum Fornicata; genus Carpediemonas; species Carpediemonas membranifera. The sequence continues at coordinate 1,130,673 of JAHDYR010000038.1, read as the reverse complement.
CGGAACTCAAGCACCCATGCATCTCTATGGAATTTGGTTAGCTTCTTCTGAGGCTTCATGGCCTCGATCTCATAGAGAGCCTCGACACTTTCAGGCCATACAGCGCTGCCATCGAGCTTGAAAAGCGACTCGTCAAGGTGAGGGACGGTCCTGTTGGGGCGTAGTGTGTGCAGTTGGTGTGTTGTGCCCAAAAATGCACACTTCCACACGAGCGATGGCAAAGGCATACGAAGACCGAAATCATCGTAATCAAGCGCAATACGCTGCGTAGGAACTTGCAATCTGCCCATTTTCTGCAGGATGTCGCCAATCGCTCGAAGGATTTTCCTTTCCAGCTGAATTGTCCTGGATTGGTGGGGAACTGGAGAGACAGACCGATAGATTGCCGAAGGCATTGCCAAAACACACGATCTCAGCATATTGATGGCAACACCGGCCGAAACAGGACCAACTGCTTCCACCATCGCAACGATTCTTTCGATGGCCGCTTCCATGCCACAGAACACTTCATCGACTACCGCAGCCTCGCCATCAGCATCCCCAATGGGGACACCGACCGCCTTTCCGCACACAGCGCGCCGGATGTTCCCCGAAACCCCGAACTTCGAGATGACAACACACTTGGCCGCGTTGACCTTCATACCCACGCCGTTCGCCAGTGCGGCGCATCGAGCAAAGAAGGCATCAATACGTGTGCTTGGTGTGTCGCGGGGGGCGACAAGGTATGCATCATCCTGGTATGCAACCAGGTCGCAGTCCGGGAATTCAGACCGCAGCTGGTCTAGCACAGGTTTCATGGCCAGGGAGAAGAGGACAGGAGAGATGGGATCCCCCTGCTGTACCCCCTTCCCTGGACGGAATGACGAGTCCTGTAGGGGTGATCAGACGACCCTGACGGTACATGACCTCAAGGTACGGCAGCAGGGCGGGAACCCAGGCCTCTGCGACGTCCCGGAGGTGCTGCCTGGACACCGTTCCATATGCGTTAGTCATGTCGACGGCACATACCTGGTCGCCTGCTGCATACCTCTCTGCCAGAAGGTCAGCCATACAGTCAAGACCACAGGGCTCGCCCAGTCCATACTGGCCAGAGCAGACCCCGTCCGCGGCAAGGCGCAGGCCAACCACGCGGGCCAAAGCCTTCCCGGCCACGCGGCGTAGACACTCGCCCATGGCGATGGGGCGCACGTTGCCCGCCCCTTCGGTAGCGCAACTAGCCGGGCATGGGAGAGGATCTCAGTGTACCTTTCGCCACTGATGATGTCGAGCAAAAGCGGCGTTATTGCCCTGACGAACTGGCCTTTCCGCAGTCTATAGGCCAGCTTCAGATGTAGAAAACTGAGGCCCGATGGCCCAGGTGCCGAGTCAGTCTTCAGTCGATCGAGGACATGCGTGACGACCTCCTCTGTCAGCTCAAACGACTCAAGCGCACCCGGCATCCTGGGTGGGTGGAACAGGGTCGGGTTGAGCACCGGCTCCTCCTGCAGCGCCTCCAACTGCTCGTCAACTTCAGCCGGGGCCAGTGTGAGGGTCTTCCGCAAGGAGCACCTTCAACGCACTCGAATAGTAGCCGGCCGCTGCTTTGGTATACGCCGCAAACTCAGGTGTCCGGCTTCTGAGCCCGACCGGCTCCTTTGAGGGCCTGTACACCGTGCGCGGATGCTGTAGGACAGCAATGAGGGCAGCTCGCTTCCGCGAGGCGGGAGCCTCGTTGAGAGCTACGAAGCGGTTGATCAGGCCCTTCACGAACGGCAGTGCGCCCTTCTTTGACGGCTTGGCCTTCCCAATCCTTCCTGCCTCAGTCGGCGAGGGCAGGAATCGGAGCTCCTCCGGCAGCTGCTGGGAGGAGGTTGCGTGCGGCTGTGCCTGGGGCCGAGCCGGGACCAACGGCGCACGACGGGCAGTGGGTCGACTCGACGACTGTCCTGGAACCGCGGGGATGGCCGGGTCAGGTGGCAATCCAAGTCCCTCGCGGATGAATGCCACGAACCTGGGTGCGAACGACTTCAGGCCTTGCGGGAACGCATACGTCGGCCGGTTCTCGGGTGAGCCGCAAAGACCTGCTCGAGAGCCGTCCAGCGTGCTCTGGACATGCGGTTCTGCCCGTTCTGCCCCCTGGAGA